>CAUYRH010171637.1:0-45004 GCA_963574655.1 Perodicticus potto | reverse complement strand
ACCTCCAATTCCTGGGCTCAAGCGAGTCTCTTGCCTCCGCCTCCCAAGTAGCTGGGACTACAGGCGCCCACCACAACGCCTGGCCATTTTTTGGTTGCAGCCATCATTGTTGATTGGCAGGCCTGGGCTGGATTCGAACCCACCAGCTCAGGTGTATGTGGCTGGTGCCTTAGCCTGTTGAGCCACAGGCACCAAGCCAGTTTTCTTTATTTTTCATAGAGATGGAGTCTTGCTCTTGCTCAGGCTGATCTCAAACTCCTGAGTGCAAGCAATCCACCCGACTCGGCCTCCCAAAGTGCTAGGATTAAAGGTGTGTGCCACCACACTCAGCTGTGTGGGTTTTGTAAATTACATATGGTGGGCTGAGAAAGTGGTGGTTGTGTCACATGAACATTGAATGTTTCAGTCCTGTTACTGGATGGTCCAAGACCTAATGCAATGAGACTGGATCTTTAAACAAACACCTGACATATCTATGATGTTCAGTGATTTTGAAGTCCCACACTAACACTTGATGGCTGAGAACATGAACTTTGAAATCATCTGTCTTAGGCTGGGTGCAGTGGCTAACACCTATAATCCTAGCACTGGGAGGCCGAGGCAGTTGGATTGCCTGAGCTCACAAGTTCAAGACCAGCCTGAGCAAGTGAGACCCTATCTCTAAAAATAGCTGGGCATTGTGGCCGGCACCTGTAGCCCCAGCACCTCAGAGGCTGAGGCATGAGAATCACTTGAGCCCAAGAGTTTGAGGTTGGTATGAGCTATGATGCCACAGCACTCTACTGAGTGCGACACAGTGAGACTCTTCTCAAAAAAAAAAAAAAAAAAAAAAGAAACCAATAGTCTTGGGTATGAATCCAGTTGTGTTATATATTATCAACAAGTAACTAAGCTTCTCTAAGCTTCCCCCTACCTGCCGTGTGTAGGGATATTTATACCCACTTAACACAAAAATACAGGGATATTTATACCCACTTAACACAAAATAGCAATGAAAATGCCTGCCTCAGTGCCTAGCATATAGTAGATACTCAGTAAATTGTCATTTCTTAATTATCTTGTTATTTTTTTTGTTTTTGAGACAGAGTCTCACTATCGCCCTAGGTAGAGTGCTATGGCATCACAGCTCACAGCAACCTCAGACTCTTGGGCTTAAGCGATTCTCTTGCCTCAGCCTTCCGAGTAGCTAGGACTACAGGCAGCTGCCACAATGCCTGGGTATTTTTTCTTTTTCTTTGTAGTTATTATTGTTTGGCAGGCCCAGGCCGGGTTTGAACCCGCCAGCCCCGGTGTATGTGGCTGGCGCCCTAGCTTCTGAGCTACAGGCACTGAGCCAATTACCTTGTTATTGGTAAATGCTTTATTTATCTTCTTAGAAGATTGAGAATCTGGTAGGCGGGAGAAACCAGAGAAATAAAAAGGGAAGGATAAAAGGCCAAAGGCAAAGCTAACTGAACAGCTTTTGGGTCTCCAAGGAGCTTGCTTTTAAATGACTTAGGTATTTGGACTTGGAACTGGCCCACAGCAACACCAGTGCTTAGAGAAGGTCCCAGTTTCTCCTGGGGAAGTCAGTTCTCTATACTCCAACTAGAAGTGGGTTCTTTCAACTTTAATCTAAACTATATACTAAGTTTTTTCTGCAATGGCTTCTGCAGCATTTAGAAATATTATTTAAATGATACACAGGAAACTCATGTGAAAGAACATTCTGGTTAACAACCCCCATGATGAATTGAACAGGGTAGTTTAATCCTTAAACAGAAATTTAACAGTTATGAATGGCAAAGCTACATAAACTGACATTGGTTTAGAAAAACTGGTGGAAACAACTCACTTTCCCAGGTTTCATCCATTCAAAGCCAACTTGACTAACTTCCCAAGCACCAAGCCTTACCCCTAATATTTATACTCCTCTGATTTTAATCCAGTTAAGCCCTTTTAACCCTGAAAACATTCCTATTCCTCCAGGTCAGGACTTGCAACAGTCGCTAGGAGACCTAAAGACTGGGCTATTTTTTTTTTTTTTTTAGACAGTCTCACTGTGTTGTTCTGGGTAAAGTGCTGTGGTATAATTATCAGTCACAGCAACCTCAAACTCCTGGGTTCAAGTGATCCTTCTGCCTCAGCCTTTAGAGTAGCTGGGACTACAGGCACCTATCACCACAACTGGTAGTTTTTTCTATTTTTAGTAGAGACAGGTTCTCGCTGTGGCTCAAGTGGGTCTCAAACTCCTGAGCTCAAGCAATCCACCTGCCTCAGCCTCCCACAGTGCTAGGATTACAGGTGTGAGCCACCATGCCCAGCCTTAAAGACTTAAGCTATTAGGGTGAAGGAAGAAGTCTCTAGGATATTTCAAACATTTCTCCAATAATAACAGTGATAATATTAATCTCTCTTAAGGGTGAAGGGGAAGACAGGACACCCACCAGGACACTAGCACAGAGGTTCTTGACCTGAAGCCATAAATGAATTTCCTTACTCATAACCCCCGGTTCTCAAAATTGTACACAATAGGTCTATAGATGTGCATTTTTTATGTGAAATCAAAGCTTTTACCAACTACTCAAAAGACTTCAGTGATTCAAAAAGGGTTAAGAACCACTGAGCTAGAGAGGCTGGTGCCAAGCACTGATGCCATGAGCTGTAGTTTATAAATCGAAGCTCCACCATCGCTGTTCACTCTTACCCGACTGCCCTGACCCAGACCCAGAAGAAACAGATCCCAATACCAACCCTCAGGTTACTTCCTGAATAACCAATGGCTTGAAAAAAAAATCTTTAATGGAATCTGTGCTGGAATAGTATGTTACAACAAAAATATACAGAATGTACACAATACAAAAATATTTAGAAACAAACACTGCAGTTTGTGTTTTGTTCTGTTTTTTCCACTTACTCAAGTCCTTGGAGGGGCGGTTCACTTTTGGGCACTGTTTTTAAGGCAGAGGAGAACTGATGCTTTCCAGCCAGCCCTGGGAGCAACGTGAATGATGCCAGGAAAGAGCTTCAACTCCACCCGGGAAGGGAATCTGCATCATGCAAAATTAAATTGGAAGCCAGAGGATGATCCTGGCTTGGTGAGCAATGGCTTCCTTAATCCTGGGGATAAGAATGGTTCTCATGGAAATTGAGAGTCCTATTAGCAGGCAAAAGAGACTCATTAGGGAGCTGTTCCTAATTAAAAAACGAATGATGAATGGCATCATTAAAGTAAAATTTCTCCTTTGAAGGTTTGTTTTCCCTTCCCCCATTTCTGTGATGATTTCTCTCTCCCATCCACAGCAAGTGAGTTTGGGGATTCCCCAGCTCTCATTTTCCAGATCCTGTTGTGGATGAGAAGCCGACCTACTCCCCGCCACCCCCAGTGGCCTGGAGATTTACAACCAGCCTCCTTGCTGGCAGCTGCCCCAGGAGGGAGGAGGAGGAAGGGCGGACACAGCTGAAGGTGGTGGGACCTGCTGAAGAGCAAGCCAGATGGCTGCTTCTTAGCCACGGGTAGAGGCCTAGGTCATATGACTCGTTTGTCCCCACTCTGTGGTCCTGCTGGGAGGTGATGGTTGACAGGGTGGTGTAGGTGAGTGTGCAGCTGGGGCTGGCGGCCTGAGGTAGAGCTGAAGCTGCATTTCCTAGTGTCAGATCTGGGAGAGCAGACTTAACTAGCTGGGGCATGCAATTCTGCCTCAGGCCACCCTTCTCAGTAATAACCTTCCATCATGAGCCCTGAGGGAAGTGGGTCTTTCTCCCAGGGCTTTCTGGAATTTTCTACTTCATTGCCTTCTCACCCCTGAGAGAGGAAGACCCTTCTCTAGGCCATACTAGACAAAGACAGGGGTGGTGCTCTGCTCATTTCACCCACCTCCCAGAAACCCTGGTGCCAGGACAGGAATCTAGAGGGGATTCTCTGCCCCTCTGGGGAGGAACAGCTCTGCTCAGGCTGATCCGTGGCAACAGCCCGTGGCAGAGGAAGGAAAGTCCTGGCCCATTTTCCATCCTTACCCAAGTCTTCTCAGCCCCTAGCTCAGTGGTTCTCAACCTTCCTAATGCTGCGGCCCTTTAATACAGTTCCTGTGGGTCACGACCCACAGGTTGAGAACCGCTGCCCTAGCTCCATGGCGTCGGCGTATACCTTTCTTCTCATTAGGCTGAGAATGACAAACCCTAGGCTGATGCAATCCTGATCTAGATCTGAGACTAGAGAAGGGAGCTTCAGCTCTATCTCAGGGCCCCCCCAACATGGGGCCCCTGCTGCCTCAGGTGGACAGTCCTCCTCGGAGCTTTGGCACAAAGGTAGCATGACCTTAGGAATGGCACCAGGACAATCTATTCAGCATTGAGCAAAGATTGGTGTGAACTTGGCAAAACCTGGGTGGGAAGACCCTGCCCATTTACATGTAATCACTAGGACAGGAAGCCACCGTGGCCCAAGACCCCCAAATGCCTGGCCTGGCTGACTTTGGACTTTGGTATACTCAGGGGCCTTGAAGGACATAAAGTTGGTGGAGAACAGTTCCCACACTCCTGTCATTGTTCCTGCGTAGACCCAGCCCCTCCACCTCCCAGGCCTGGGGTCTTTGTCCTTCTGGACTTCCAGCAGCAGGGTATTCTAAGAGCAGTGTAAAGGCATGACATATTTTGTCAAAGGTCATCCTCCTCACACCCTCCATTGCCCCCTGCTAGGAGGTCATTCTTGAGACCTCATTTTTCCAACTGTGAGATGGGTGGGGGTGGACTTGATAATCTCCATGTTCTCTCTGCTGGCATCTTTTTACCTCTGACAATCATCCAGGCACCCAGTTAATTTTCTTCAGAAGCAAAGTTTCCTACCTAACTTGTGATTCCTCTTACTGCAGCCTCTTGTCCCCTCCAACTCAAATGGACATACGGACTCAATATTCCTGCCTGGGCATCTCTTGCCTCCCCAAAGCTCCTCTCTCCTTAGGGAGATAGAACAAAACCTGTTCAGATACGAAGGCCATCCCAGAGGGCAACAAGAGCAGAACCTGGCAAAGGTGAGGGAAACTTCAGCATCCCAAGGGTCCCTAGAAGGGCTCGGGATGTCCCTCCAGCATGGACAATTCTCCTGCTAATCAGTGATGCTCAGGGAGGGGCCTGGAGAGGACAGGAGATGGGAAAGAAGGGGCCAAGCTTTGCAAAAAGCAAGGACATTCAGCAATCATGGCACACTTCACGCTCTGCCACGTCTCAGCACCTTTTCTCCTCTCACAGCCACCTCCCCATCTGTGCCACCTCTGCAGGCTCCAACTGGCCTCACGTCTCTCCCATGACACACACATGTGCGTGTGCACACATGCATGATCCAAACACTGTCTCCAAGGGAGAGCCACAAAGTAGGGCCAGGGCAGTGGAAGGAAAGAAAGACCCCAAAAGCAAAGCAGGGCACAGAGGCTGGGCCCTGGTATGAGATGTCAACATCCTGGAAGAAAGGGAGGGAGGAGTCTAAGATGGGTCCTGCATCTTCCTTAGGTTGGGACTTGGGGTGAAGTTTGTTCCTCACTGTAGGGTCCCTTTCATGGGGTACCCCCAGGGCAAGAGTGGGGCACAATGCCCACAGCATCTTCCTGCTCTGCCCAGATCAGGCACTGGAGGCTGTGCCCCAGTGATCAGCGACAGGCCCCAGGGGAGGACACTCGGGTCTAAGCCAGGTCAAAGCCAGCAGGCCTATCACTGGCCCTCTTCTCACTGCGTTCCAGGTCCAGCAGCTATAGAGGGGACACTGCCTGGCCTGCAGTTCTCTCTGCCTGCCTATGATAACCCTCCGGCCTTCCTCCATTGCATATGGTCTCTCAGGGTCGAGGGTGATGGGGGGAGAAGGTTGCTGCTCAATCTGTGTCTGCAAGAGGGGTTGAGCCCAGCCCAGGAGGGGAGCCACTCTCAGCCCACCCTAGGCCTTCACCCTGCCCAGTGTCGTCAGAGCAGCCTAGAAAAATGATGGCAGCGACATCCAACTCCTCTACCAGATGCCTTTCAGGAAAAGAGTTCACTGTCCAAAAGCACAAATATTACAGCAGCCCAGAGGGTTCCACCCTCACCTGCCTGTCCTCACTGAGCTGGTGATGAGTAAAAGCACACAGGAACTCCCTGTTGAAGCGGCTCCCTCCGCTGCGCCCCCCAACCCCCCACCTTGGGCCACCAGCCCTCACGGCGGTGGTGGAAGCTTCAAGTCCAGTAGGGTATAGGCAAAAATGTTCCAGAAGATGGCAAACAGCACAAAGACGGTGTACATGGCCACAAAAATCCACCACAGCGACTGGTCCTGCAGCCTCTGCTCGTAGTTCCTCAGGACCACCACGCCCAGGGTGATGCCCACTGCCACACCACCCAGGTGTGCTACGAAGCTCGGGTGAGGGCACGGGGGGTACGCCGACGGGTGGAAGCGGAGCCACACGGCCCGCCCGAACTCCATGCTCACTGCAAAGGAAGGAAGCAGACAGAAGTCACAGGAGGGTCCTGGGGGTGCTGAGGGGGAGGCTGGCACACCACCGTCCCATTCCCAGCCCCCTTCTCTGCATTGGAGACATAGCAGTAAAGGAAAGAGGCAAGTCTCTTTTCTCCCACAGCTCACAGCGTCTGGCGATACACCAGTGATCAAGTACATACATGAGATAATTTTAGGAGGAGATATATCTACGGGAGAGAAATAGGTGCTGTAGAATCAATGCCAGCACAAGGAGGGAGATTCTTTAGTTTGGGAAGTCAGGCAAGACCTCCTTGAACAGGTGACATCTGACCTGAGGTCTGAATATTGAACAGGACCTCGCTGGAACCAGACCCTAAGAAGAACGTTTCAGGCAGAGGGGATAGCTTGTGCAGAAGCCCAGAGACCCTCACACGCATGTCTGTGGTCATGCTGTGAGGTCTGGAGGCTCAGTTTCCCCATCTGTCTATCCACAGAAAACCTCGGCCTATATGAACCAGGCTGTGCTGGTAAAACATTAATGGCAACTTATCCCCCTGAAGAAACCAAGGAAAATTTGACAAACTGAAGGAAAGCCCATGGAAAGGAATTTTGCTCTTTGTTCAGCTACCACTGAATTAGCCAGTGTGCCCCTCTCCACCTTGCAGCGGTGCAGGAGCCTCCAGGGACCTTCGTTCTTCCCCTAGGGATTGCCCAGACTACTGGACCGGACCCTGCAACTCCAAGGATGGCCAATAGATGGCAGAAGAGGAGCAGCCAGGGACCAACACATCCCTCCCATTTCTGCACCAGGTCCTGGGTTTGAGAAACTTTAGGATATTTAGAGTTGGATTTTTGGGGTTTTTTTTGTAGAGACAGAGTCTCACTTTGTCACCCTCGGTAGAGTGCCATGGCGTCACACAGCTCACAGCAACCTCCAACTCCTGGGCTTAGGCGATTCTCTTGCCTCAGCCTCCCGAGTATCTGGGACCACAGGCGCCTGCCACAATACCCAGCTATTTTTTTATTGTTGTTGCAGTTCAGCCGAGGCTGGGTTTGACCCTGCCACCTTTGGTATATGGGGCCGGCACCCTACTCACTGAGCCATAGGCGCCGCCCCGAGTCCTTAGGTTTTTTTTTTTTTGAGACAGCCTCAAGCTGTCACCCTGGATAGAGTGCTGTGGCATCACAGCTCACAGCAACCTCCAATTCCTGGGCTCAAGCGAGTCTCCTGCCTCCGCCTCCCAAGTAGCTGGGACTACAGGTGCCCGCCACAATGCCTGGCCATTTCTTGGTTGCAGCCACCATTGTTGTTTGGCAGGCCTGGGCTGGATTCGAACCCACGAGCTCAGGTGTATGTGACTGGTGCCTTAGCCCGTTGAGCCACAGGCACCAAGCCAAGAAAGTGTATTTTGATTGGATTTCTTCCTTTCTTGGAAGGATAAAGCCAACTCCTTTTCTATGGGCTGTGCATTGAGTGGAGGACAGGCACCGAGGACACTGCCCTTAGGGCTTGGCTCATGGTTTTTCTGTACATTTCTTTCTATAAGACCTGTAAGTGCCATCAAGTGCCAAACCTGGAGGAGAGTGGTCTGGGGGTACCAATGAGTAGACAATACTACCCTTGCTTTCTAGGGGGATTCTCTCTGCTGGTGAGAAGAACTAAGGTTAAATCAGGCATCCCAAATAGCAAACACAGAGTGGATGGACATTTGCTGGAAATCCCCCTCTGCAGCTTTCTTCCCCCTTCCTAACACAGAACTCTTCAGACTTTGTAAACGTGAAAATGTACATTTATTCAGCAAACATTTACTGGGTAGTCTTCCAAACAAAACTGAACATATGCCGAATGCCATATTTCATGCCTTATTATTTAGGTTCTCCTGGGCATTAGCATGGTAGCCTTAGTCTTTATTTATTTATTTATTTTGCTTAAGACAGAGTCTCACTATATCACCCTAGGTAGAGTGCCATGGCTTCACAGCTCACAGTAACCTCAAACTCTTGGGCTTAAGTGGTTCTCTTGCCTTAGCCTCCCATGTAGCTGAGACTATAGGCACCCGCCACAATACCTGGCTATTTTTTTGTTGTAGTTGTCATTGTTGTTCTAGCAGGCCCAGGCTGGGTTCAAATCTGCCAGCCCCCTCCCCGCCCCCCCCCCGTGTCTGTGGCCAGTGCCCTAACCACTGAGCTATGGGCGCCGAGCCAGCCTTAGTCTTTAGTCTGCATTCCCTGGGTATCTGAATTCCCAGATGCTTACTCTTTAGTACAGTACTTTTTTAATTTGGTTTGTTTGTTTGTGACAAGTCTCACTCTGTCACCCTGGGTACAGTGCCATGGCGTTATCATAGCTCATAGCAACCTCAAACTCTTGGGCTCAAATGATCCTCTTGCCTCAGCCTCCCTAGTAGCTGGTACTACAGCTGCCCACCAGCTACAATGCCTTTTCCATTTTTAGTAGAGATGGGGTCTCACTCTTGCTCAGGCTGATCCCAAACTCAGCTCAAGCAATCCACTCACCTGTGTCTTCTAGAGTGCTAGGATTACAGGCATGACCCACTGCGCCTGGTGTACCCTTTTCTATTTGAATCTCACTGAATCAGTGATTGGCAAGTAGTCAGCTCATTGACTGTGAAATCTAGTCTCCTGCTTGTCCAATCAGCAGAAGCCAATCTGTCTGTCTGCTCAGGTATATTTTGTCTCTCTCTGTTTGCTGCCCCCTCCCCCCAAAAAACACTGTCAACTCAGAACAGAGGAATTATCCTTTGCAGACAGTTGGAATGATACACAGAGATAAATTCCCTGTATTAGGGCAAGTCCAGCAAGGGAAGGACACCCAAGTCTTCCAGGCCCATGGTCTTTCTTATATAGATGAGCCTTTCGGAGGGAGTAAAGAGGTAAGGGAGTCAGGGACCAGGGACTCCCCCAACAAGAACCCCACCTTAACCATAAATCAGTTTCTAATCTAAGCCCTTCCTGGGGGTTGAGTTACAAACCTTAGTAACCCCAGGGCAGCCTGCCTGGTAATTCCTATTATTCAGCTGTCAGCTGTTTTTTTAAAAACCTCTCTTCCCACCCCCACCCCCCCATTCAGTTACTGGAGTTTTAGAGCCCATTCCTTGTCTCAGAGAGAAATCCTATAGCCAGGTGAACAATGGAGAGCGCTCATGCCCTCTTTCTACAGGGAGCAGGGTTTTCTCTCCAGTTAAGAGTGGCCTCCCCTTAACTCTTTGCATCCCTCTCAGACTGTCAGGGAAGGTCCACCTCCCTGTCAGCCTCCATGCTGATGTCCTTCAGAGAAACTTTCCCTGCTTTCTCTGGGGACCCTCCTTCCAGAGCCAAAGCATCAGTCAGCAGAGGAGAAAACAAATTGGGAAGAGAGTCAGGAAGAGAAAGAGAGAGAGCTTGCTGGAGCTGCAGTGTGCTTTTGCTGTGAGACCAGACAAAAGCCCAGGGCTCATCTGTTCCCAGAGTTCTACTATTGGTCAGGGGACTCAGAGCCCAAACCTGCAGCCCAGCGGGTCCTGACTCTGCTGCAGAGTCCATGCTGTGCTGGGATAGGAGAAAGGACATAGAGGGAGGGGCCTGCTTTGACAGTGATGAGAGGTGAGGGTGAGGCTCCTGACCTCCCTGACCCCTTTATCCCTGACGTCCTTCTCTGGTCCCTCCAGCTCAGAAGGCTGGGCCCCTTGCTGCTTGACCTTAGAGGCTGAGAGCACAGGAGGCCAAGCCACAGGTGTCCTTCAGAACCAGCCTGAGGGAGCAGGCTGGGAAAGCCTGGGAGATAGGGCTTAAAGGAATTATCACTAGTGGGTGTGACCATCCCCCATCTTACAAACTGCCCAGACCCACTAAGATATACCCTGCTGTTTCCCAGCCCTATTTCCCTATAATGGGGATTTAAAAAATCTTTTATAGAGCTACAGACCCCTTCAAGACACTGTTGTAAGCTAAGGAACCACCCACTCACAACATCCGTGTGCACCCACAAACACAGTTTAGTCAGCTTCAGAGGTCCATAGACTTTAAAGCTCAGGACCCGGAAGAACTGGTGATCCTAGGTAAAATCCCTGCTCTCCTGGATTCCTTGCCTTGTGGTCCCAAATTCACCATGCAGGGCTACCATAAAGCAGAGCTTTAGCATCCCAAGTGGGTCAGAGAACTAGGATGGCCCCCACCCCTCAGGGCCTTGTGTCCCAGAGGGCAGATTCAGAGCTGCTTTGTCCTTTAGCTCCAGGCTTTACCCTAAGGACTACCCATAGCACCACTGGCCACTCTGAGATACTGGCCCAGAAAGAAAGCCAATGAGAAAAAAAGGATGGAAGCAAGGCAAGGAGGGAGGGCTGTGCATGGGAACCCTGAGGGCTTCCAGTGCCCTTCACAGAGGTTGGGCTTGGTCCCCTCATCTTCCCACATGTGGCACGAGTGCAAGGTCACCCTGACCAGCTCTGACACTCCTTCTTGGGCAAGTCTCCCAGTAAAATATCATACCTCCTTTTGGCTCCAGCACCTCTTGCTGGACATCTGTCAACTCCTGGGGGAAGTAGACTGCTGGCCAACCTTGACTCTCTGCTCTTTCCCTTTTTCCTCTTCTTGGTCCTGTGAGGACAGTATTTCCCTACTTTAGCAATTGCGGCCTTGACATGCCCAAATCACTCTTCTTCAGGTACACACTGAGGGAACTAGGAAAAGAATGGATAGGGAAAAGGTACAAGGAGACTTCAGGCTCCACTGAGTTGAGGGACCCAGCTCCACTTAATTTCTTCTGAGTTTACAACCCAGGAGAGCAGCTTGGTGGGTGACTGCACCTGTCAAACCCCACAGCCCCCAGTGGTTCAGGCCTCCGTCTTCACTCCCTTAGGCTGTCGCAGGGACTGGCGTCGTCTGAATTCATTTATCTTTCCTAAAGTTCAGGCTTAATCAAGTCACTCATCTTCAATAAAATCTTTGTTGCCTCCTCTTTATAAAATACAGATTCCTCAGGCCAGCATTCCAGGGACGCTTCTGTAAACTGACTTGAACCTCCCTGCTCATGCTCTCCCTTTCTAAATCCCAGTGTGCACCCAGTGATCCAGTCATCAACCTGATCCTCCTCCCTGGGCAAGCAGTACTTTATTTTGCTGCCCCTAGGCCTGAGCTATTCCAATTTTCCTTACTGAAAAATTTTCCCATTCATCTCAAAAGCCCCTCCCTGAAGTCTTCCCCAATCTTTGCATTTTGAATTTTTCTGCATCCCTCAGCATTTATTGTCCCCGACACTGCATTATTTCCAGGCCTACCTCTCCTAGTAGATTGTAAGCTCCCTGAGGGCAGGCACCAGTTATCTTTGGTACTTAGCCCAGTACCTCCCGCAAAGTAAGTGCCCAATAAATGTTTGTAAGGTAGCGTGTAGACTCCCTTGGGCGATGTGCAGGATTAGTTGCTCTCCCGGCAGCACCAGCACAGTTTCTAGATGCTGCCATAAACGGGAGTTGTGTCAACTGCCCAAGCAGCCCTTTGCATTCTTAAGTTCTGTCCTCAGCCAGGCGCTGCTTATTTTGTCAATGTCCACATCCAGTCAAGAAGCGGAGGTGAGGGATCCTTTGGATAAATTTGACTCTACTGTCACTCAATAACAGTGCCAGCAAAAGTGTCTTCACGCTTTCTACAGCTTTGGGGCTGCAGTTTTCTTCTGACCCGCCCAAAAGGCGGGAGGAGCTTGCCACCAGGCTGGGATCCCCGGGACCCGCACCTCGCACCACTGGACTGTCTGGCAATATCTAAAAGCTTCCCGCCTCCTCTTCCCCTTCCTTTCCGAACCAGCAGCAATTACTCAGCCCATTCCCGATGAAAAGAAGACAAAAGTCACTCTGGCGCCCCCTCTCCCTCACCTAATTGAGAAGACTCAGACTCAGGGACTCTCTGGAGCTTCCAGAGCCTGCGTTAGGAACAGAATCCGCTTGGGCAACAGCACTCCAATAGCGTTTCTGGCTGGGATCGGAATTTTGCTCGGCCCCTTGCAATGTTTCCAAGGGAAGGTTCGCACATTCGTGACCGTCCCTGGCAGTCGCCCAGCCCGGGACTTGGGGCTCCATTCGCCATTGGCCAGTCATTGGCGTGACGCGCCGGGAGGCGGGGCCTCATCAGCTGTTTGCGGGATGCCCCGAGCGGGCGTATTTTGGAAACAATACCACCCCGTGCGGAGTGGCCTCCTCCCGCGCCCGCCTGCGCCCGCCCGCGCCCGCTACCGCCGCCCGCCTCCCGCCACAGCCCGGTGAGCGCCCGGGAGGCGGCAGGGGGCCGGGCGGAGTTGGATCGCACCTACTCGGGGAAGTGGGGAGTGGAGTCGCTGTGCGCGTGGGGGCCCGGGAAGGGTTTGGGCTGCAGACATCTGGGGTGACCATGAAGAACTGGGGTGCTGGGGCGAGGGAATGGGGTGCAAAGTCTACACCTGGGTGCGCTGCTCCAAAGGGAACTTGAATGTAGCATTTGGGACTCGAAAGGAGTTGGGTCCAGGTGGGCAGGGGAACCTAGGGTGCACTACTGAGCTGACCTGGACGCCCCGGAGCCGGCTGGCCTTTGGGTCTGACTTTGGGGTAGATCAGGGAGTTGGGGGCATCCCGTCTCCCTGCGAATTCTGAAGGCTCCTCTCCTTAACAGCTGGGCTTTTTCCCTCCATCCCAATCGAGTCTGGGCGCCAAGCCCCAGAGTGCTCATCACGCTGGACCCTGGCGCGGAGCCCTGGCATCACGACTCGGAGGCTGAGACTCTCTCCTGGAGTCACCCAGGTCTGGGGTGTGTGTGGTGTGTATGTGTGCGCGTTCCTGTTCCTAGGTTTTAGCCACTGTTGAGGCTCGGAATGTCTGGGTACTGCTTTCTCCTGAAAGGAAGAAGAGTTTGAATTCAGCATCCCTCTTCCAGCTCTTAAGGGCTGGGATGGCTCCAGAAAGTTTTAGTTCCCCTTGTTAGGAATAAAGCATTCCCTGGCAGTGTTCTCAAGAAGTGCCTCCCTCCTACCAGTCTGGACATCACAGCTTCAGCTCTGGAGAAGACAGCGAGAGGATCTCTTCACCCTTTCCCAACTGACACTTGACCTTGCCCTGCACCCCTCCAGAGGTTCCCACCAACAGGACAGCCACCTGCAGTTCCCGTGGAGAGTGGGAGGGATCCCCGGGGCTTGCAGAACCACACCCTCTCGCTGCACCTCCCCCACTGTCCAGTCCGGGCAAGGGTTGAACTTTGGGGCTTTGCTGGGTGGGGGAGGGGGAGGTGATAGGCTTCAAAGGAAAAACCAAGACAATGACTCCTGCTTGTGATTGGCTTTGGAGGGCCACTTCTTAGGTTGGGATTGCCAGCCTGCAGAGAGAAGGTTGGAAGGCAGGAGGGGAGCCCCTGCCAGGTGACTGGCAGGACAGCACTTGGTCTTTTCATCAAGAAACTTTGTTTTCCTCTTGCTGATAAGCTGGAGTATTCCCCACCCCCGCCCCTTTGGAAACACCATCCAAAAAACACCATGTGTCTGCTTTACCATCCTAGCAGGCATCTCTTCACTCTCCAGGGAAGAGGCCAGAGAGGAGACCATAGAGAGCTTGGGGACTGGATGGGTTGGTGGGAAGATAAAAGCAGACACCTTAGAGAGAGTTTGCATTTGGGAAAGGCAGGATTTCTGAATTTCCCTGAGATTCCTTTAAGTATTTCACCAATCCACAGACCATTTGGCTTATTCTTTGAAGGCAGGAGACTATGGGACAGAACTCCTGGAGCTCTCTAATTGAGTCTGACAAAGATGAACGTTGTCTCTCTGTATCCTTAATCATTCAAGTGGTTGCTGCTTGCTGCTGCCCCTAGAGCCCTAAGGGGTGCCTGGCCTATGTGTGTGTGTAGGAGGCTGGGTTGGAAGCTCAAGATGCTCAGACTTCCAAGAGCCATCAGGTGGAGCAAGAGGAACTTCTTTGTCACCAAGAAACTCATATCAACAACCTGAATAGTATAGGCAGTGAGTAAGGTCAGACAGAGAAGACTGGCTTTTACTTCCTTCTGTGAGACAGGTTCCTCCAATCTCGGGTTCAGGGCTGGCAGGAATGGTAGACTGTGGGGATGAAGATTTGGAGTTTTAGTGACTAGTGAGTAGACTGAGCCAGGGAGGCTGTATCTACCCATTTGCAGTTGGCAGACAGCTCTGTTCTGCTGGAGAAAAGCTGAGAGGGCAGCTGCAATGGCTAACTTGGGTCTTTATCCCCTCTCCAGGACACACTCTTACCACACTGCTGAGCCTGTTTGTTGTGTTGTGCAAGCAGGGGGTGGAGACTACAGTAAATGGGCAATAGGGCGGGGCTTAGCAGGTTTGGAGGGAACCTGGCTGCCCTAGGATTGCTGGCTTTTGTTTTTGTTACTCAGTTTGGAGCTCTGCTCAGACTGAGATGAGAGCTTGGAGGTTATGCCTTAGGGTGGTGATTGGGTGTGTGTGTTGTGAGCACTGTGTACAGCCAGCCACAGCCCCCTCTGCCCTCCCAAAGCCACTTACAGAGGCTAGTCTTGGTTATACTTTTGCAGGTACCCTGCATGCTTACAGCAGCTGCTCCTACCCCTGCTGTTGTTCACAAGCCTCAGAGTCAAAACTTCATGACCAGCCTAGGTCAGAAGGGGGAGGAGAGGGAAAGGGGGGTTCTGAGCAGGCCCAAAGAAGAGGTGTAAAGAGTCCCTGGATGTTGAGGCAGTCCAGATTTGGGGAGTGGGTGTAAAATTCAGCACACCCTTGGGAGTGCTTTATTACCAGGGTTGTATGCCATCAATATGGGTGCTGCTCCTTCAAATTAGAAGGTGAGAAAGAAGGGGAGGGAAGTCCTTCCAGGTATGGTCTGGTTGAGGGGCAGTATCCCAGATGCCTGCACTGCTCCCTAACAGGGGAGATGGAGCCATCACAGTGTGTGGAGGAACTGGAGGATGACGTGTTCCAACCAGAGGATGGGGAGCTGGGGACTGGGAATGTGCTCTCTGCTGACCTGTTTGCCCAGAGCCAGCTGGACTGTCCCCTTAGCCGGCTTCAGCTCTTCCCTCTGACCCACTGCTGTGGCCCTGGGCTTCGACCAACCAGCCAGGAAGACAAAGCCACCCAGACCCTCAGCCCAGCCTCCCCAAGCCAGGGTGTCATGCTGCCTTGTGGGGTGACTGAAGAACCCCAGAGACTCTTTTATGGTGAGTGCTTTTAGCCTCAAGACTCTTCTCACAGAGATTGGGGGAAAGGAGGGGACTTTCCCTCCCTAAACCTGCCCTTTGCTATTTCCTCCCCCAAACTGAGGAGCAGGGGCTGTTGGTTCCACCACTTTCAACCTCCTGCCCCTCTGCTTGTTATTGCTCCTTACCTGTGCTCCTCAGACCCCCCCAAGGGGCAAATGGCCTTGCTCTTCTTTTAGCCCTTTTATCTCTTTCTAGAGAGATCCTTGGGCTCATGGTATCTCCTTTTAATTCTGTGTTGCTTGAGAGGTCCAGCCTTTTATATCCTTGCTGTGATTTGTCTTCCATAAAGAGGCTCATGTTGCCCTAGAGAAGAACAAGGGAGCTATGACTTGCTATTGACACAGAAGGGAAAAACCTAGCTTGTTCTGAGAGGGAAGGTTCCTAAGGCAGAAGGTGGCCCCACTTGTCACTTGGGACTTTCTGTACTTGGAAAGGGAACTGGAGAAAGAGGTTGGGCCTGTCTGGGCTCAGTGCCAGCAAAGGGGATGTTTCCAAGGGTAAATCAGACAAGACCCCTTCGTTTGTGGACTTAAGTGGTTTGTTTTATGAGAAATGTGCCCTCCTCTGGCAAAACGGCAGGGTTAGACAGTGTGTTTTCTTCTTTTAGTACAATAGCTTCTGGAGGGAGGCTGGAGATTCAGAGGCTATCTTGCGGCATCTGACAGAGCAGATTGAGGAGATGCTGCAGTTATTCCCAGAAGGAACTGCCCCTTGGGGCCCTTCTGGCAAAGCAGAAGGGCCCTTCTGGCTGGCGTCTGAGGAGATGGATTAGGCCACAGGCGGGTCTGCTGGCGCCCCTAGCGGTGGCTCTAATGCTAGCACACGGGAAGTGCGGAGCTCTTGTCCAGAAGTCTGGCCTGGGCTGTCTCCAGAGAGGAACTTGGCAGTTCTGTGGGTCTTAGGAGTTTTCTCTCCTTTGTTTTTGTGCCGCTGCCCAGAGCTTCAGGAGCTGAGACCGGCCTTTCTCTAGTGCATTAAAAAAGTGCAGATACTTTTTGGTTTTCTTTTTCTCTGCTTCTTGATTTGCTCAACCCAGAAACTCTGGAGAGCTACCTCCAGGTCTTTTCCAGAGAAGGACTTCAACCTGCTACTATATGAATAATCAACTGTGGTCAAGTGTAGCTTGATAAATAAGGACAGAAGGTTGGCATATTCACCCACAACACATTACCTCCCTGCCCTTTGCCATGACACTGACAGTGAGTACAGAACAATGAGAAGGGAAGGCTGGGACCATTTCTTCTGTCTTCCCAGCATCAACTTTCTGCGCTTGGGCAGCAGGCAAGGCGGGCTGTCCAACTTGGCAGAGAGTCCTGAAAAAAATAGGGCTGGTTCCTCTCCCTTCCCATACTTGGGTTTACCCTTGGGCTCCAAGTCTTGGCCAGGTGGGACAGGCATGGTTGTGGAGAATGCTGAGATGCGGGTCCTCTGTCTTTGCAGGCAATGTTGGCTATCGGCTTCCTCTCCCTGCCAGTTTCCCTGCAGGCTTGCCCATTGGGGAGCAGCCCCCTGAAGGGCAGTGGCAACATCGAGCAGAGGTACAGATTGCCCGAAAGCTTCAGTGCATTGCAGACCAGTTCCACCGGCTTCATGTGCAGCAAGTAGGCATTGGGGCTTGGGGGAGGAGTGGTTGTATCTGCTGGGGCTGGGGGACCAGGGCCTTCCTCTCCCCTCTCTCTCCTCTTTTCAGCAACTGTATCTCTGCTAATTCTCAAGAATATGGGCCCAGAATTTTGGTCTTGGCTATTGCAGTGCCCATGAACTGGATGGACCCAACTGGATGAGCATCTTGCCCTCAACTGTCCACTTTCAGCTCACACTCCACAGGAGTGGTGTCAGGAGATGCTACAGTTGCTCCCTGCAAATGAGATGATTTTCTGCACCCTTGCTTGACAATCTGCCTCTTTTTGAGCTTGGGGGATTGTCCCTCACAGACCCAAGAGGAAGATTTTCAGGTGTTGCAGTTGACTCTGGACAGTTGGGGGGGTGCCTGCCTGAGGTACAGTGAGAACCCAGTAACCAGGGCAAGGGATAGGGCCTGAGTGGGAGAAAGTGGTAGGACCGGTTGAAACCTGACACTTTCCAGCTGGAGAGGCCACTCCTCACTGTCTGTCTGGGAACCGGGGCCTGGGACTATGGAGAGTATACCTCAGAGAGTCTCCTCAGACTGTCGGCCTGCCGGGTGCTTGGCCGGGTGCTTGGCCGGCAGCCTGGCACCAGCCCCGCCAGGGCGGAGCATTGCATGTCAGTTGAGCATGTGGCAGGGTCCATCAACAAAGGAGGCGGCTGGCAGACTCGTGCTGGAGGAACCCTCTGGGCCACTGACTGGAGGCTGCCGTGCTCCATCCAGCAGCCTCTGTCTGGGTTGGGCCCCTGGGCACTTAACCCTTCCTCTCTAGGCTGGCTTTCTGGATGGCTGCCAAGACAGGGAGAAGAGCCTGAGGCTGGATCTGTGCTAGAGCAACCACAGCTGAAGCCAAAGGCATGCCACCTGGAAGGGAACACGTTCCCTGCCTCTGGAACTGTGTCCCTGGCCCAGCTTGTGTGCGTGCAAGCGTGTGTGTGTCTATCTATCTGCCTGTCAGTCAGGAAATCAGAATAAATAACTCAGCCATGATTGGTCAGTCCCTGAGGTTAGATGGGTAACTTCAGGTGACTGGAGGAGAGTTATTGGTTCTATTAGGTTTGGCTTAAGGACCAAACCATTGCCAGTGCCAGGGGAAGAGGAATTGACCTTGGGTTCCTGAGAACAGGCTATCAGGTTAGGTATAATTAGTGCTGCCTGCCAAGGGGTTCTCAGGGAAATTTGGGGCTGGACTTGGACTTGACTTTTCTAGTCTCTTAATGGTCAGACGGGGGAGGGTACCCCTATGCTTAGATAATAGGCCCAAGGCTCAGTCCCTATTCCCTCCTTTGATTGTTTGGTGGAAACCTGGCACAGTGTTTCCCTTTCGGTCCATGTGCGGACTCACTCAGATTCATGTTTTCAGTCTCTTGGCCTCCCTCCTGCCCATTCACTCCGCCGTGCTTGTACAGGCCAAAGGCCCAGCCCAGCCCACAGTTTCCAGTCCCGGTGCGGGAGAGGATGGGAGGATACAGTGGCTGTGGGTCTCCTGGGCTCACCTAGAAGACTCTGGATAGCAGCTTGCTTCATTTACAATAATCTGATCTCTTTCACCAGGCTTAGGAACAGGCTGGGAGGCCCAGCTATGTCCTGGGAATATGACACAATTCTGGGGCCCACTCCTGACTCAGTCCTGAACAGGAGGAGGTCTTTATCCCAAGGTCTGGCCCTGCTTTTTGCTGGTTGCATCATTTCTCCCAGTTCAGTGCTACCTCTTTGAGGGCACAGGTCAGTTCCTGACAGGATACTGTCGTCTCAGCCAGAGCCACCCCACCTGGGGAAAGGGAAAACTGGAGGAGAGTTGTGTGAGAGTCGCTGCTGCCCTGCACCTCCCTCCATACTGGCACCAAAGTTCCTTGTGCCCCTCCCCTCCTACCAGCTACCTATTTCTGCTACCTATCTTGCAATGGCAGGAGGCTGGCTAGTAAGACCTTTCTTGTTAAAAAGCTGCTTTCCCCCAATTTTCCAATACAAAGAGCTGGGCTTTTTGTCTTTTCCTTGGAGAATCCTCCCCAGAATCCTCTTGTTCTTAATCCCCTCCTCACTGACCCTTCTCACAGACCTTCACTGGGAACTCCTCCTGTGGGAAGGTCTAGGCTGATAGTTTCAGACAGGTGGAGCACCAGCCCTCCGGGACCTTTTAGCAGCTGGTTTTAAGAAGTGAGTCATTTTCTGAACTTGATTCTTATATAAACTATGGTCTAGTGTTTCATATCTAGAAAATACTGTTTTCTTACCCCAGTCTTATCCTTTATTTTCTTTCCCTGTTCCCTTCCCTCACTTTTGTAGGCAGAGAAACTGAGGTACGAGGAAGGAAGTTGTTTAGGATTAAGACTCCAGGATTCAGGTACAGGTTTGAATATCAGCTCTGCCACCTGCTAACCACTGGGAAGTCGCTGGACCTTGCTCAGCCTGTTTCCTTTTCTGCAAATTAGAGCTAATACTGCGGAGTTTTATTGTGACGGATAAGTGAGAAAATGCCTATGAACATTCAGGACACATAGTAGATGTTCTTCAATGCTCGTTTCCTTCTGTGTGTTTATAATCCTGATCATACCACACATTTGCTCTTGTTCACAGTTCATTTCCCACTCCATCTGTCAGGCTGATCCCAGACAGAGCTGCCTCCCCAAACTTCCATCCACCTGCCCTGTCCAGATAAACCAGCATCCAGGCTCTGTTCTGTTGTACACCTTGGCCTTATCTGTTTTGCCTCAGAGTGAGAGTCATTCCCCACTATTGTGGGTTGAATTTAGAGAGCTGAGAGAGGCAAACAGCAAGGAGCTTGCTTGAGTAAGCCTGACCACCTCCTTTCCCCCAGATCTGGAACAGTGTCCTGGGGCCAGACAGTAACCAGTGGTCTATAGTCCTACAGGGAGTGTGAGCACCCTTATTTTGGCCCTGATTACTGACCTCAACTGTTCTTTTCTCTATACCAAAGGAGAGGTTTGGCTCTCCTTCGGAAGTATGGAACAGAGGGAGGGGGTGTGATGATGGGATAGGATGGCATTGTGGCAAACTGAGCGTGTCAACATGACCCAAGATGCTATAGCTTCCAGGTTACCCTGGGTGCCAGTTTATATGGCCATGTGCTCTTTCAGCATATTTCTTGAGGGGCACTGCTAGGTGGAGGACTAGCCTGGTTCCCCTGGTGATCAGTTCAGGGGGGCTCTTTTGAATCCACAGGCGTAAACTGGAGGCAGAAGATCAAAGTACTGACTGTCAGCTCTTTGGGTCTCCAAAGCAGCAAGAGAGTCAGAGGCAGAGTAAGTAGAGGTAAAAGCCTATTTGAGCCTCACCACACATCCCACTTTGGCTGGATTAGGAGTGACGGTTCCCCTGTTTGCTCCTCTGTAAACGACAGACTGCAGCAGGGACCTTGCTGGTGACTGCGAAGTACTTTGACTTGTCCTCTGTGAGGATGGTGGGTCCATGTCCATCCAGCAAGTTCACTTCCTAACTAAGCTCACAGGCTGCCCTGGCCAGAAGGTCTGTGCCCCATTTCTTTTTTTTTTTTGAGACAGAGCCTCAAGCTGTCACCCTGGATAGAGTGCTGTGGCATCGCAGCTCACAGCAACCTCCAATTCCTGGGCTCAAGCGAGTTTCTTGCCTCCGCCTCCCAAGTAGCTGGGACCACAGGCACCCATCACAACACCCGGCCATTTTTTGGTTGCAGCCGTCATTGTTGTTTGGCGGGCCAGGCTGAATTCAAACCCACCAGCTCAGGGGTACGTGGCTGGCGCCTTAGCCCTTTGAGCCACAGGTGCCGAGCCGTGTGTCCCATTTCTTTGCTTTCTCTGTGCCATGGTCTCCTTTGGTGTGAGTCTAGGGAGGGACAGGAACTGATGTCCCTTCCCCTTGGGAAGGTCTCCTGTCATAGTGGCCCATTGTGGGGCCATTTCTGGACAATGGTAAGAAACCAAGAATCCAAAAAACAAAAAAAGTAGCCACTATAGACCAGTGAGTGAGTATTGGAATTCTTCATGTTATAAATGACTTTTTCATTTGGACCAGAGCATCTCCATTCAGAAAAACTGGGTTTAGAAATTCCCTAAATAGTAATTAGACTTTTGGAAAATGAAACCTGAGAAAACTTTCAGCCACTCAGTTGAAACCATCTTTGGTTGTAACATCACACAAAGGATTTTGGACTTGTAGGCAGATCTGGGTTAAAATCCCAGCTCTGCTAATTACAAGTTCCGTGTCCATGCACGAATCATTTAACCTTACCAAGCATTGCTTTCCAGTATTTACCTTTACAAGTTGATGTGAATGGCCTTTGGGAATTATAATACAAATAACTATTAAGGTAGGGATAGTTGAATACTTTTGGAAATGTGTTAAAAGATGACTTTAGGGTTTCACTTGGACTTGACTTTGTAGTTCTTAGCGAGCTGTTTTGGAAGCTGTACTGAAGTTGGTGTTCACTTGGTCTCTGAACTAACAGCCTGGATCCTCTGTGCAGAGAGCCTCTGATTGTTTCCTGAAACTTCAGGGTGCTCTCCTTGTCGGTGAGTGATTTTTTGGAGCTCGGATCCTGGCTAATGAGGTTGCTCAGGCCTAAATGGTGCAGCCTGGGGCAAGTCTCTAAAGTGAGAAAGGTCCCTAGGGAGCTAGCCTCTGTCCCAGGAGTGGGAGGTCCACCTAGGACAGGCCAGGGGAAAAGTGAGGCTGAGGGAGGGGCTGTGGAGAGCCAGTATGCGTGAGAGCCAGTGCTGGGGCTTGGGGGCCCTGTGTTTGCTCTGTGGCTGGCTCTGTTTATATCGCTGGCTATATTTAGCTTCTGAGTCATCAGCGTGGCAGACTAGAGGCCGAGTTCCCCACACACTCTGCACCTGACTACTCTCTCTTCCAGAAGAAGAGCCTTGCAGTTCCAGACAGTTCATTCCCTCCCAACCAAGGCAGGCCATGGGGAAAGGACTTGGCTTTTATTTTCTTTTTAGAGGGTGGGTGATGGGAGGAGGGCGTTGGGGGAAGCACAAAGAAAGAAGAATAAAAAAAAATCTGGTTTACCTTTTGATACGTGTCCAGCAGCCAAGAGGGCATATTCCATGTGTAGGACATGAACAGTCTGTGTGTAGAGGGGAGGTTTTCATCCTTCTGCCTTCCCCAGTTTGCCTCATCCTGTCCAGGAAACTGGTCCAGGATGGGACAAGAACAGCCAGCTGCAAAGGCCCCAAGTTGAGAGTCAGAGGCTTTGGGTTCCTTCTGCCTAACCCACCTCAGGTCTGCTCTTCCTCAACGTTCCGTGCCCCACCATCTTTAACCAGGGCACACATCACTGTGTCCTTCCAAGCTCTCAAGAAGTTGCCCAAAGGTTTGATAGAACTGCTTTCGGATAGAGGGAAACTGAAACACAGAATGATCCCTGGGGAAACTGGGTAAGTTCTCAATAGCTCCGACCGCAGACGCAGGAGGTACAGAGCAAGGGGCTGAGGGCATGGTGGTGCAGCTCAGCCCTGTTTTCCACTCCACCCTCACTCCACAGTCCCCAGTGGTTGGAGCCAGTGTCCTCCAGTTGGGTTGGAGGAAGCCGGATGTCTTTCACTGAGAACTGGCTGGCTCCAGGCTCCCCTTTCTTCCTTGAAGAAGTGATTGGTGTTGGGTGGCGCCTGTGGCTCAAAGGAGTAGGGTGCCAGCCCCATATGCTGGAGGTGGCGGGTTCAAACCCAGCCCTGCCAAAAAAAAAAAAAAAAAAAGTGATTGGTGTTGCCGTGGTGGCACCAGTGTCCTGTTAGCACTACTGGCTGGTCTGAGGAAGCTCTTGGCTAGTGGTATTTTTTTTTTTTTTCCCTTTTCCTTTTTTGCCATGTTACTCATTACTTGGACATCTGGGTCAGAAGCAATGTGAGGCAGTGAACACACCAGGCCCAAGGGGTTGCCCCCTGGGTTTTAGGATCTCCAGCTCAGCTTGACAGCCTGGGACCCTGAGCCCAATTGCCTCTGGAGGCTGCGGCCAATCTCAGTGTAGAATGTCAGGGATCTCCCTCAGACTTTGAGTGTGTCCCAGCCCCAGTGTGCAGAGCACATCAAAGTGGGTCCTGGTTTTCCTGCCTCACCAGAAAGAGTAAGCCTGCTCAGCGCTGCTACCAGGCCTAGTGTTACTCATTTTTTTTTGCAGTTTTTGGCCGGGGCTGGGTTTGAACCCGCCACCTCTGGTATATGGGGCCGGTGCCCTACTCCTTGAGCCACAGGCACTGCCCAACACACCCATTTTTTTTTGCAGTTTTTGGCTGGGGCTGGGTTTGAACCCACCATCTCCGGCATATGGGGCTGGCGCCCTACTCCTTTGAGCTATAGACGCCACCAAACATACTCATTTTTAATCATCATAGCAACCTTGTACTTTTAGACCCCATCGTCCCATTTTATAGGACACTGAGGTTCAGCAAGGTAATATTCCCAGATCACCCTGTAATTGGCCGACCTGAGAGTCAGACAGATTTGATCGATTATGAAACCATGGTCTTCTCACAACCTCATCCCTGCTGCTCAGCAAACACATCACAGAAGGCAAGTACAATGGATGGAGCTCTTGTATTGCCCCTCCTGGTTCTGCCTCACGTAATACTTAGTTCTGTGTTCTTGCTTTTCTCTCCATTATATTGTAAAATAATTGAGCACAAGATTTATATGTGAATCTTTGTATCCCTCATAACTCTTAGCTTAGTTGGGCGCTTGATAAAACTTTGCTGAGTTCAACAGAAACACTTTCCCGACTTCTTTCAAGTGGAATTTTCCGAAAGTCTCTCTTATCTTTGTGTTCCTGTTCTCAACTGAGAGGCTCTTGCCTTCAGCCTTGGCCTGGGTGGGTTTAGAATGTGGCAGGAGAAAGGGGAGAGGTAGGAAAGCTTCAGGTTGCAGAGTGTGTATCACCCTGGAGAGTTGAATATATATTCGTACAATTATGCATTTTAAAGAAATTAAGCATGGCTTCAGTTACAATTTCAGGCCAGTTTCAGCTTTATTTCTGTTTGATGTTCAGTTAGCTCTGCCTCTGGAAGGTTTATTTTTTCTGGTCCACAGCATCCTTACTAAATAGTTAATGATCTGGAAACAATGGGAACAGTTCAGTGGAGATTCGCTTTGAAAAGGTAATACTTTTAAAAGGGAATAAGCAGACTGTAGTATTTTAGTGAAAGGACATACCTTTGGAGTCAGAAGTCAGGGGTTGAAACCCCCTCCCAGCCGACTTACTACGAATGACTTTTCTGAGCTTTGTTTGCCTGTCCAAGACACGGGAGTGATAATACCTGTCCTCGGGCGGCGCCGGCCCCATATACCAAAGGTGGCCGGTTCAAACTCGGCCTCGGCGAACTGTAAAACAGAAAAATAGCCGGGCATCGTGGCGGGCGCCTGTAGTCCCAGCTAATCAGGAGGCTGAGGCAAGAGAATCGCCTAAGCCCAGGAGTTGGAGGTTGCTGTGAGCTGTGTGACACTACAGCACTCTACCAAGGGTGACAAAGTGAGACTCTGTCTCTACAAAATAAAAAAGATAATACCTGTCTTCCTATGTCCTGGATCCTTGTGAGGATCACATGAGAAGACAGGGAAGCACCCTGCTCTAAGTCTGAGAAATTATAAATTGCTGTCTGTTTGGTGGATTTGCATTTTGTGTGTTTGGTTCTTTTAAAGCCATGCGCTTCTTGGCTTTGCTTCTTCCTCTGATTTTTTGGGGGGTGAATTAGCTCTTGCCAGAGCATCTGGTGGCACATGGAGCCCCCAGAGGGTGTGAATTGGATCTGAAGAGGGGAGAGGCAGAGACAGATTCTTATCCAGCAAGGGCGGGGAATGAGCTTTGTGCTTAGGGCAGAGGCCGCGTGGGATGAAACAGAGTTTGATTTATGTAATCCAACCTTGTCAGACACCACAGCCAGCTTTTTAAAAAAAGTAGAAGAAGAAGAAAGCCTTTTTTTTTTTTTTTTTTTTTTACTAGCTGAGCCTTTCCTCAGGCGAGAGGCTGATACTATCACATAAAGTCCATCTTTCGTTTTGACCAGACATCAGTAGTTCCTGGCCTCCGACAAGTGGGTTATCTTGAGGGACTAGCTCTTCTGTAGTCAGTCCTTGCACTTGGCTGAGAGCCCACGGGGTGCCTCCATGATCCCCATCACACAGGATGAGCCCCGGTGCTTTCAGGCAGAGGATCTGCGCACAGTGGGGATTTAAACACTTGCCAACTGACTGCCTTCATCCCCAGACTATAGCAAGAAATATCTCTCCTTCGGATGAGCCAAAGAAGACCCACAGGTCTGATGCCTGCTGTGCTCCCTTAAGTCTAATCTGCCACCTTAGCCTAGCTCCTTCCTGCCAAGCATTCACCTCTATTCTTTCCCTCCCTCCACACCTTCATTTTACCCACTAGGCTCTGAGAATTTGAGGGCTCTAGGGTAAGTTTTCTATCCTCTGTACTCCAACCTGACACCCTGTGGTACCCCTTCTGTATATTTGGGGAACTCCATTCTGTGGGAGGCGATCCAGCCAAATCTAGGAGAGTTGGGGCTTGCCCTGGTGGTCTCCCCTCACTGACTACAGGTTGTGTATGGGGTGCCTAAGGGTCTGAGGCCAAGCCCACGCTTTCCTGGTTCCCCCTTCCTTCTCCCTTTCTCCTCCACGCACTCTTCTGGAAGGACCCAAGTTGTCTGGCGTTTTGGTGTCTTTGTGTACTTCATCCTGTCCGGCGAATGCTAATTTCCTTCTTCCTCGCTGTTTCTCCCACTGGCCTCTCTTCAAGTCCTTTTTCTTTCCTTCCTAGTCAGGCCCTTTTGTTTAACTTTCAGAAAATATTTTATTTATTGTTGTGCCTCGTAATCAGGGTATTCTTTGATTCTCTTGGGACGAGGCAACTTGGTTTCCTTTCGGAAAAGGGCCTTCTGGGGGGCTGCTCTGTGGCAGGAGAAGGCTGAGCGGAGTGTGTGTGGCATCTGCTTGTGTCTAGAGAGGGTTTGTGAGCCTACGGATGGGTTCCCAGCCCCTACAGGATTTAGTTGTTGGAGTTCAGAGTTGTAGTCCTAAAGGCAGTCGTGGATCACAAGCTCTTCAGGGTTGGAAAATACCTCAGTGGTTTCCAAAGACCTGTCTGTGGCCTGGGTGCCTCAGAGCCACCTGGGCAGGATTTAAGTCTGGTGTGGCCACTGGGGTAAGGCATATAACTTTATGGGAAGAGATTGAAAGGGATTAAAGAAAACACCAATCATGAAGCATTTTCTTCTAGGCTACAGAATTATAAGTGGTTTTTCTCTCCTCTCTGTAATTTCTTGTATTTTCCAAGCTTTCTACAATTTAACGTGTATTGTCTTTATAATTAAAATATGTAGTAAATGATTTCTGATTTTTGAAATGTCACCCCCAAGGAACTTTTTCAATATGCAAACTCCTGGGAACTTTCCCTGGAGATTCTGACTCAGTTGGTCTTGGTGGGGCCTGGAGACTATTTACAACAATTCCTCAGCTGGTATAGTGACACAATTGGGTTTGAAAACCACTGAGCTAATTTAATATCCGTGTGTTCTTTATGAGTCAAGCGAGAACTTACAAATAGGTTGGTGGGAAATCCCAGCTTAAAGCCAGGTCCTCTTCTTGGTATGAGGATCTGTCCACCACCCATAATGCCTTCCTTGCCAATTCCTGAGCCCTCAGGACCCTTCCTGAGGGCTGGCCTGTGTGTGCTGCCTCCTCATCAAGGCCTGCCTGCATCCCCCACTGAGACCTCAGCCTTCCCTCTGACAGCACTCTCCTGGGCCCCCCAGTGTCCTCAAATGAATGATGGAGGTGAGGGTTCTATTGTGCCTTATTCCCAGAGACCTGAGGACCCAGGAAGTTAACCTGGCAGTATGTGGCTTTCATTAGTGGAATGTGGGGGAAACTGAGGCATACAGCGATGAGACTGACCCAGGCCCCAAATCATAGAATTGTCATCTCCCTTCCTTGGCCAATGAGCTATTTTGAGATGGTTTAGTAAGAAGAAGATTGAAGGTCCACTTTGGTATAAGAAAGGCATGTGGAAGCACTCAGAGCATAGTGATCGTGGGAAGGGATGCTGCTCTGGGGCCAGATTGCCTGGGTTCATTCTGGTCCCTGCCATTTACTAACTATGTGGTGGCTGTTATCTGAAACAACTTTTTCCGTTATCTCATTTCAACGGGCCTGATAATATATACCTGCATACACAGGGCAGTTGAGAGGACCAAAGGAGTTTAATATATATACAGCAATGCATCCCATCCGATAACATCCCTCAAAGTCACCTGGGAATCTTCTGATTCAGTCAGTGGATTTGCATTTCTAGGAAGCTTTTTAAAGCCATGGAGGCTGCTGGCCCATGGACCGCACCTAGAGAGGCAAGGTTATAGAGCACGCAGAACAGAGCCTGGCACACACACTCCATGTTACTGTTATGATCATGGTTATTATTGCTACTCGGCCTTTTCAAACAAGCACCTTAAGGGATTTGGAATTCCAACAGACAGGCCTCTCCAGGGATCAGTCTTTTCCTGGATTGTCCTTCTGTTCCGCCACATGACCTTTGCACCTGTCCTGGGCAGCAGCTGGGGAGGAGAGGAAAGGGGGGTTCCTCTGCCCAGCTGTTGCAGACCCAAGTCTTCAGGTTTGCAGCTGAGTCCATTTTCACGTGGTTTTACTCTAACCAGATTTTGTTAAGCCGAGCGTGTTTCCTCTTTTTACTCATCTTTGTTTACAAAACATGAGGAAGCCATCAGTTTCCCCAGCCTCTGTCTGCCAGGCCTCTTCTGTGGCATGCCCAATTTCCCTTCCCCTTCTAACAGGAGCTGCCTCCAGCTTGCTGGGTTATTTTCCAGTCCCTCTTCCGTAGGGGAAAGAGGAATGCTCTTGCTGTGGATGTGGGACATTCTATGTGCACCCAGTTGTCAGGCCATCCCTCAGTGGACACCTCTCTTCTCTTTGTGGCTGAGTGCAGGGGAACCCAGCAACCTGTGTGATTCCCTGGGGAGAGGTCAGGGAGGCCCAGCTGGAAGCTCTAGGAGTCCCGGAAACCTGGGCTCACTTTCCAGTTAGGCCACTGACTTACTCTGTCCTCTTCCCATCTGACTAGGAGTGGTTGCCTGGTGGGGGCTGGGGCTGTGGTGAAAGACAGTTTAAGAGAGGGCTCCAGCTCCTGCAGACACCTCACATAAACTCGCTTGCTGCCGGGGCCACTGAAGTAATCCAAGTCCAGCCCGTGCTGGCCCATCTCTGCACACTAGGTTTTTATTCCCCTGTCCACTGAGAACCCTGTGGAGAGGCCCCAGCCCAGTCCTTCTGCCCTGGCAGACAAAGAGAGAACAAAGACTGCCTCTTCCAGCACCCCGTGGGCCCCCCCAACCCCGGCTCTGCCGGCCCCTGGGAAATGGTACCTGTGTGGGCAGGGAACCAGCCACCAGCCTGGCAGCCACTGAGCCCTGAACTTTGTCCCTAGCTCCCCAGCCTGACAGTAGGACCTGGGATAACCTCCAGAGCGTAGTGTGTATTCTTTGTTTTTGTTTTATTTTCAAGTATGTTCTTGCTTAACGTTTAATTGGCTCCAGTCAGTAGGAAAGCGCTCCAAGAGGGATTATTTATGGCTTACTGTCAAGAGCAGCTATAAAAAGGGCAGCACTGAGCTGGAGATGCTGGGAAGGGAGAGCAGGCAGGCACACGTGTGTGCGTGTGTGCATGTGTGTGCGCGCGTGTGTGTCTGTATGTGCGTGCTCGCACTGGATGAAATCAGATTTTTGCTGCCTCAGCAGTGTGGTTTAAATTGAAGATTAACCCTTTGACCTTCACAGTGTCAAATCACTTGCAGATGGAGGCCCCCCCTTTCCCCTTGTTCTCTCTGTTACTTTGCAGTGGGGGGAGAAGGGGGGCACTTCTTCTCTTTCTCTCTGAAGCAAGTTTGTTGTTCATGCAGCTGAGGTTGGAGGGGCTCGGGAGCCAATCTGATTAAAAGCAGCACTTGGCTAAACTCTGGAAAATCCTGCAAGCAGGGGAAAAAGTTTAATCCTCTTGTGCATAGTGCATACAGAGCCTGGTCTTTTCTTTTTAATGTTAAAACTGCAATTGTTTTTGGAGAACTCAGCTGTCTCCTCCACAGGCCACTTCTCTTTTGCCTCCCCCTTTCTCTCCCCAGTTTGCTGGACTGATAGGATTAAAGAGCCCTGAGACATGTAAATCAGAACTTTTGCTGGGAATGATGAGGAGTCCTCAAGGCTGTGTTCAGGAGTTATTTATTTATCTTTTCCTTCCAGCACCAGCAGAACCGAAATCGCGTGTGGTGGCAGGTCCTCTTTTTCCTACACAACCTGGCTTTGAACGGAGAAGAGAACAGGAATGGGGCAGGTCCCAGGTGAGGCTGCGCTGCCCTCTTCGCATGGGACGCCAGGAACGCCATCTGGAACAGGAAGGAACGTTGGGCAGGACTGACACTGTGTCTTATGGAGTTGTTTTCTGTTGTATTTTAAAAATTTCTTTTTGTGTGTATATATGACATACCCAAGTGGGACTTCCTTTCTCTGTTCGGGGCCTCAACCAGGAACGGGGCCTTTGTCAAACACTGTTGAAGGAGAGGCGGATGATGTGTCTGTGATGGCGGGAACTCCCAAGGCCTCTGACAAGTAGATTCTTCAGTCTCCAGCCGTCAAAGATGACCAGTTAGCAGTACTCTCCAGGGAGTGGACTCTAGTTTTCCCACAGGAACTCAGTTAAAAAATAGACTGGATTGATCGCCTAGTTACGCCAAACCTGTCTGCCTTCCACTGTGGATGGAGCCATAATCCTGATGGTCACGTTGCGTTAAGTCAGCCGGGCCTTGGTCACGGCCTTTCCAACTAAGGATGGCAGCTTTACCAGGCTGACCAGCCAGCTCCTTGTCTAGCTGGGTTCTCACTTGGCCCAGCCAGTCCTGTCCCAAGGGCTCAGGGATTCCTGCCCAGCCCCTGTCACCTCCAGCAGACCTCAGGGAGGGTTGGGTTTCTCCAAGGACCCCTCAAATATGCCGCAAAATGAACCAAAGTTCTGGATAGGCCTCACATCTGACTTGGAGGCCCCAAGATTGGTTCATGGTGTAGAACCACCAAGGCCTCTGGCTGCCTGGGACTGGCTAGGTGTCAACCGTGAGTGAGCCGAATAGCCGGTCAATGGGCTGTAGCCAGCTGTGCCTTTGTCAGCTCTTCTTTCAAAAGACCCACCCAACAGCCTGCATTCCACCCTCAGCATCAGCACTGTGGGACGGAAAGGGGCAGGTTTGCTATGGGGCTGGGAGATGGGTGGCCACCCCACCAGTAAGAGGCAGCCCCAGGGGACCCTAGCCAGACCCCTCAGTTTCCTTGGAAACAACATACCTCCTCCCCCACATCCCCATTCCTTTTTGACACCTAGTGGGATACAGGAAGAAGCCAGGACAGTGGCTTTGCCAGCTGACTTTTGCCAGCTAAAAGTGACTTTTAGAGTAAAAGATAATGATCAGAGTACGGAACCATGAAAGGTGGGTGCATATTTCCTGTCTTCCTTCAGCTTCCTGCAGGGCCAGAAGGGCATGCTCTGGAACCCAGCAGGATCACAGCTGCCTCTGAACTTGTTGCCTTCTCTCCCTGCTGTGGCTCTCATGGACAGAACTTAAAGCAGCCAGTATGGCAGCTCTGATAGCAGACACAAGGAATCTGTTAACCAGACACCTAGAAATTAACTTATAACTCTTGCATATGTGAGAAACATCAACACTGGTGCTAAAGGTGAAGCAAGGCCCAAAGAAAAGGTGGCTTCTCTGGGCAGAGAAGACTGTGTGGCTACCCAAGCAAGTTGGAGAAGTCCAGAGTGGACTCTCATCTGAATATGCCCAAGCTCATCCAGTTCTGCAGAGAGGAGGGCTTCAGTGCTCTTCTGGATATGCTGTTGGACAGGTTGTTCACTGCACAAGGGCACCTGCAGAGGGAACTGATGGCCCTTGCTCTGCTCGCTAAGTTGTGTGCCCTGATGTGGGGTTGCTTCTGCCCAGAGGAAGAGGGGTGCCTTTCCTAATTTGAACAAAGGTGCTCTATGGGCTTACAGTAGCCCTGAAGAGAAGGACCTTACACTATGTGCATAAGCCTTTGTTTTGTTCTGCTCAGATGTCCTGGACATATTACCTCTTCTTGGTCAGAGTTCTATTCTCAGGGTGTGTACCATGGTCTGTCTGCTAAGAAAATGGGTTCTTGCTTACAAGGAGAAGGAGCATGTCCCTACCAGGCAAGAAGTCTGGCTCCGGGATACACTGACTGTTGTGAAATCCAGCCTTCCCTGTGTGTCTCCGTGCCATTTTATGATGTGTATAGGACATATGCTGTTTTCTCCTGTCCTGAATCGAGGCCGTAACAAGCAGGCTGCTGGTGTGTGCTTTAGTGGCATACCCCCCCCCAAACCAGGTTTGTTTATACCAGCCACTTTTAACCCCTCATGGTAGACTTTCCTCCTAAGCTGAGTGACAGAGTAAATGGTCTAGACCTTGGCAAAGCTATCAGCCTCAGAGGCCCATCCCTGGCCCATCCTTGCTAAGTTCAGGCTGGACGTGGCTGTCTTGAGAATTAAATCCAGAGTGTGACAAGCCCATGTGAACATCAAGCCCAGGGCTAGGTGGAAGGTGGTCTGACTGCTCTGTTTCCATCTTTTGCAAAGCTAGGAACTCACTATTTGGGGTTAAGGTCCCTATATTCCTCTTCCTTCCCCTCAAAACACCTAGGAGGTAATAGGCAAAGTAGCCCTAAGAAGGAGAGAAGTTCCTCTGGCCTGATTGTCTTTAATTGGCCTAGTGATCCAGACTGGCCCTTTTCTTTCTGCCTGGTGAGTTGGCCTAAGCATTCCTGGAGTCCAGCCTCAGGAGATCTGCCCCTCCCCCTGTGCTCCTCAGACCCCATCCCCCACCCCCAGGAGCCTGCCTGTCTCTAGTGAGGGGTGGACAATCAGATTTAGAGGAGGGAGAGTCTGACCTGTGTCCTGACCTGTAACCAGCTGAAGATGCTGGGAGTTTTGTGGCTTGCTGAGGGCGGGGGTTGGGAGAGAGACTGGAAACCTCCCTCCTCACCCTAGAAATGCCCCAGAGGAAGGGAAGCCTGATATTCAGGGTCAAAACAGCCTTTCTAATTCAGAACTTTAGGGTAGGGGTTTCTAGAAGTTAGTAGACAGATCTGGGGAGGGAACTCCCCCAGCCAGATGTCTGAATCCCTTAGTGAGTTTGGAAGACTCAGCCTGGCCCCTCCGCCTTGGCCTGTTTCAAAGTCTGGACCACCGAAGAGCTGCCCCTGGGACCTTCTCTTGCTCAATCTGAGGCAGAAGAAGATCAGCTCCCAGGAGAGTGGGTCTGTGTTCAAAGCTACATGGCAGACTTGTCTTGAGGGCCAGAGGGGCCCAGCTGACCTGTCTCACTGGCAGCGGTGTCCTCGTCCCATTCACAGGCAGCTCCCCGCTGCATGTGGTGGGTAGGAGAGGGGATAGTGGTTTGGGACAGGCCACCCTCAGCCTGAACTCTTCAGGGAAGGGTTCTGTGGAGCCACTGTGACTGTCATGGTCAGCAAGGAACACACTGCCCCAATGAGCACTAGTCTTCTTTTGGGGGGACATGATGGGAGGTGGGGTAGGGAGAGGGGACAGTAGCAGGACTTCAGTGCCCATGACTGTGGGGATTCCGCGAGTCAGTGCTAGCCCAGGCTGGAGGAAGTTGCAGGGTCCCTCCTTGTCGGGGTGAGGACCCTTAGAAGCAGGCTTTCTGGCCAGATGTTCTCGCAGGAAGGGGTTAGCCTACCACCCTTAGGCAGCTAGCTGTAGGGTTGGTGGGAACTTTGAGCTTTAAGGGAACAGCAGGCAAAGCTGAGCTCTTCACCTGTGTGCCAGTCTCCCCACCTCCCACTGAGCTGAAGGTGCTCAGAGCCCCACAAGGGCTCCTGGGCCTGTACTGTCTCTGTGCAGGTGGCCTGCAGCTCTCCCTGCTCTAAGAGCATTGTCCAGCTTTCTCCCCTGTCCCTGGATCCACTGGGGCTGTCAGGGGGAGACCCAGTGAGAATGTAGCATTTCATTCATCCCCAGGTGAGCTGCCCTGGGGTCTGGGCACTCTGCCTCTGGGAGAGAGAGAGGAATGGGGACCCATTTTCTTGTAACCTGTACAGAGTCTTTGGCTTTATGTTTATGTTCTTCACAGGCATATATGTGTGTGTACATATCTTTTCCCCCATCAGTTGGTACAATTTTTAATAAAAACATTTAAAGCAAAGCTGATCTTTTCTTTTTCAAGGTGTAGTGAAAAATGCAAGGGGATCAGTTAGGAAATTAGAGACTTGATTTGCAGCTTGGCGCCTGTAGCTCAGCAGCTAGGGTGCCAGCCACATGCACCGGAGGTGGCAGGTTCGAATCCAGCCTGGGCCTGCCAAACAACAATGACAACTACAACCAAAAAACAGCCAGGCATTGTGGTGGGCACCTGTAGTCCCAGTTACTTGGGAGGCTGAGGTAAGAGAATTGCTTAAGCCCAAGAATTTGAGGTTGCTGTGAGCTATGACTGCTGCCATGGCACTCTACCAAGGGTGACAAAGTGAGACTGTCTCTGGACTTGCTTCTTAGCTACCATCTTGAGTTACCCTAGTGGACCTATTTTCAACTGGTATGCTATAGCTCTGGTGAGAGGATCTTAGATGTACTGTGAAAAATTTTAAAGATCCTAATTAAGTTATTTTTGAAAGAAGTTCAAAGAACAGTAAGTATATTCTTTTTTTTTTACTTTTTGTTTTTAAATCAACATAATGTAAGTGTGCTGCAAAAGTTCAACTATAGGTTCCAGTGTGCTCTTTGAGAAATAAAATGGTCAAAAATCACTGTCCTAGAGGCCCTCAGCTTTTGTTGTGACTTCTTTTCACCTCTTGGAGTTATGAAGAGTGATTCTGACTGCACAGGAGCAGCACAGCAGAGGCCCTTTGAGGCAGAAGGATGTGGGCTTTGAAATGCATTAAACCTGGCTTTGGATCCCAGTTCCAGGTTCTATCAGCTGAATGGTCTCTGGCAAGTTATGTAACCTTTCTGAGCCCTATTCCGTGTGTAAACTGCAGCTATTAAAATGGATGTGTCAAGGGACCTGCCCACCACTGGCACTCTTGATGGAAAGGGCCTCCAACAGCCCCTTCCACGCACAACCTCCCACCCCTTCTGTCAAGGTAGCAACTTAGGAGGCTGCCAGTTATAGGGGGACTGCCTTATTCGGCTTTCTTTGTGGATTAACAATGTGTCTGGGCTAGGTGCCGTGGCTCACCCCTGTAATCCTAGCACTCTGGGAGTCTGAAGTGGGTGGATGACCTGAGCTCAGGAGTTCAAAACCAGCCTGAGCAAGAGTGCCTGTCTCTGCTGAAATACAAAAACTAGTTGTCCGTTGTGGTGAGTGCCTATAGTCTTGGGAGGCCAAGGCCAGAGGGTTGTTTGAGTTCAAGAGTTTGAGGTTGCTGCTAATGATGCCACAGCACTCTACTCAGGGCGAGAGAGTAAGACTGCCAACAAAACAAAACAAAACAACCTTAGTGGCTCATGCCTGTAATCCTAGTACTCTGAGAGGCCAAGATGGGAGGTTCTCGACTGAGGCCAAGAGTTCGCGACCAACCTGAGCAAGAGAAGACCTTGTCTCTAACAAAAATGGAAAAATTAGCTGGGCATTGTGGCACAAGCCTGTAGTTCCAGCTACTCGGGAGGCTGAGGCAGGAGGACTGCTTGAACCTAGGAGATGGAGGTTGCAATGAGTTCTAATGATTCCACTGCACTCTAGCTCTAGGTGATACAGCAAGACCCTATATCAAAAAACAAACAAAACCCCCCAAACCCCAAAACTACTCCTATAGTAATTATGAACTAAAGGGCCAACCCGTCTTGTCTGAGTGGGGCTCTCCATGATCTGAGAACTTGTTAGCTCTCTGAGGTCTTAGGTTTTAGCTCCTACCCTCATAAAGAATTAGAGCTTGACTTGATGCTAGATCGTCTTGCCTAACTTCTCTGTTTTATGGATAAGTAAACTGAGGCACAGAAAGGAGGATGCAATTTTCTCACTGGGCTCTTTAAATAGCTGAGTCAGCCTGAAGGGCGGCTCGCCCCATCTGTCTGTATTTCCATTTGAAAATTGCACTGCTCTTGTCCAGATCTTCGAGGAAGCCAAAACTTATCTATTTTTAATGCCAAATAACTGCCTCTTCTCCTGTAAAACATGGTACTTCTAACCACTCTATATTTGGACAGAGGTTTATTTTTACTGGAGTGTGGTAGAAGTGGGGCCTGGTGCCACGTCCGGATGTTATTCTACATTTTACTTGCTGGGTTGTATTTGAGCCCATTAAGCAGTTCCTATGAGAAACAGGGAATTAGTAGGTGATTGGTGGTAGTAATATCTTTCAAGTCCTCTGCTCCTTGCTTAGTTATGATTGTACTTCGTTGCCCAGGCTAGAAACCCTAAGAGCTCACCCTTGTCCTACCTTTATCCCCACTTCTCTCTGATCCCCTCCAGAGTAAGTAAAGTGGGAAGTTAAAGGCACAGCTACCCAAGTTTGAACCCAGACTGTGATGCTCACAGGCAGTGTGGCACTGGGCAGGTCACATTATCTTTCTGTGCCTCAGTTTTCTCATCTGTAAAATGAGATAGTCATACCTACCCATAAGGTTTTATGAGGATTAAATGTGTTAGAATGTGTACGGTGCTTAGAATAGTGTTTGGTATATATTAGGTTTTCAGTAAATGTTAGCTGTTACTATTGTTAATAATATTACTTTTATTGTGTATAGGCAATTGATCAATAAGTTCTGTGTGAGCATTCTTACTTGAAAATGTCTTTTGTACCTATCTTCTATCTCTGCCCCATTTTTACCTGGCCAACTGCAGAGCCTTCTAACTGTCTCTCATCAGCTTTTGCCCCTTCCACAGCAGAATTTGTGCTGCCAGGGGACCTTTATAAATGGCAGACCCAATCCCATTACTCTTGCTGGAAACCTTGCCCTACTGGATCATTCCTGAGCCTGCCTCTCCAGCTACCCCCTTGTATTACTGTTCTGTATAACAAATGACCCTTCAATTTAGTGGTTTAAAAACAAACATTTAGGCTCGGCGCCTGTGGCTCAACGGGCTAAAGTGCCAGCCACGTACACCTGAGCTGGCAGGTTCGAATCCAGCCTGGGCCCGCCAAACAACAATGACGGCTGCAACCAAAAAATGGCCGGGTGTTGTGGCGGGCGCCTGTGGTCCCAGCTACTTGGGAGGCAGAGGCAAGAGACTCGCTTGAGCCTAGGAATTGGAGGTTGCTGTGAGCTGTGATGCCACATCACTCTATCCAGGGTGACAGCTTGAGGCTCTTGTCTCAAAGAAAAAACAAAACAAAACATTTATTATCTCACAGTTTCTGTGGATCAGGAATTCGGGTGTGGCAGCCCAAAGTGGAAGCATGTTGAGCTGCTGGTATTAAGGTAGAGATTCCTAAAGGCCGGGCTCAGTGGCTCATGCCTGTAATCCTAGCACTCCGGGAGGCCAAGGTGGGTTAGATGGCATGAGCTCAGGAGTTCGAGATCAGCTTGAGCCAGAGTTAGACCCCCGTCTCTAAAAATAGCCAGACATGGCAACTAGTCCCAGCTGCTTGGGAGGCTGAGGCAAGAGAATTGCTTGAGCCCGCAGAGTTTCAGGTTGCTGTGAGCTATGACATCATGCTACTCTACTGAGGATAACAAAGTGAGAGTGTGTCTCAAAACAAACAAATAAAAAAAGCTGGAGATTCCTGAAGCATCCATTTAATTTATACAGAGTCAACTGTACATGCTCAGCTGAGAGAGAGAGAGAGAATAAAAGAGAGAAGAGGGTACACATACTGTGATACATGGTTGTATAGTGACACAGTGCAACCACCCGGTCTCCTGCCCTGTCACTGGAGCACCAGGTGCCTGGGGGGAGTGTAATGTGGGAACCCCATGACAGCCCTCCCTGGCCTCATATCACACCACCATCTTGTCACACTCAAAGATAAGTAAATTTCTCAGGTCCAGGATAGTCCTAAACGCCAGACAGTGTTTTCCTCTGCTGCTCAACTGAGGCAACAGGCCTCTCTTCCAACCTGAAGGAAAAGCTAGCGGGTTGGGATTTCCTGTGAAGTGATAATGTCTGCTTGCTACACTTCATAGATATTTTAAAGGATTTTCAAGGGCAATTTTCACTTTGTGTGGATTTTGCCTTATAGGAGGTCTTGGAACCAGTCCCTATGTAAAATGACACTCCTTTGGACCACTAAACCAACCACTCTGCCCTTAATCCCCTGCTTCCCAGGAGAAGTTCTCACCCTCCTAACTGGGAAAGTTCAGGTTGAAATTAGAATTGGAACTGGGACTCTCCTAAAGGGAGTGTGAAAGTAAGCGATGTCTGGCTGCTACTTTTGCTCCCATTCAAGGGTCCTCCAGCTCCATGCTACCTTACAGGAGGTCTGTCACCAGCATTTGAATGTTGCTCCTGACTCTGAGATGAGGTCCACTGACTGTGTCCATGGCATTGACTGAGCCCCTTACCACGAGCAAGGTACTACCCTAAGCCCAGTGCAAAGATTTTTTTTTTTTTGTAGAGACAGAGTCTCACTTTATCGCCCTCAGTAGAGTGCTGTAGCGTCACACAGCTCACAGCAACCTCTAACTCCTGGGCTTAGGCGATTCTCTTGCCTCAGCCTCCCGAGTAGCTGGGACTACAGGCACCCGCCACAACGCCCGGCTATTTTTCTGTTTCGCAGTTGGGCTGAGGACGGGTTTGAATCCGCCACCTTCGGTATATGGGGCTGGCGCCCTACTTGATGAGCTACAGGCGCCGCCCCCAGTGCAAAGATTTTAAAGAAACAAGCCACATGGTCCCTGCCCTCAAAATTATGTCCTGTAAGAAATCCAGGTAGTATAGGACAGTGGGAAACCGAACCAAATGTAATTAAGGAGACTGGGTTTTCAAGCTGACTCTCAATTATTGACTTAAAGACTTTGGACAAGGAAATTGTGTTCACCTTTTGGGTCCTTATTGTCCTCATCTGTCAGTGGGTAGGACAGATATCTGTGACCCGCTAAGCATTGTATGTGAATCACTACAAAAGTTTTGAGATAGACTGTGTTATGGTCCATTAATTCACTTCCAAGAAAAGTAGTCAACAGCGTCCTTTCTAATTTGCCCATGCAAGTCTCAACTTGCTCAGCTTATCGGTGTAGCCGGGAGGGCGTCATGTGTTTCTTTCCATGTGGATTTGTTTCTTGATTTTTGTGTATCTCAAAACTTTTGTAATGGTCCATGGTCCATTTTTTGTTGGGTCTTCAACTCGTTTGAGATGCTATTAAAATAATAGAGGGATCCTGTCCTCGGGAAAATGCACAGCAGCCTCAAGACTTTTTGTATAAGATTTCAGGCAAATTAGGAGTGTCCAGTGTCCAAGTGAACTGTCCCTTGGTCCCCAGGCTTGAAGATTACAGTTTTATTGCAGAGCAAAAAGCAAAGAACAAGTACTGCAAATACTTAAAAGCCAAAACAAGTTCTTTGCTCATTCTGCTCCCGAGTTTCCTCCTATCACAAGGAGTTGCTTCTACCCCCTGTACCTTTCACCCTGTGTGCTGTGAGAGGACAGTGCAATCTCTGGAGGCCCCTGTGTTTATCTCGCTGCGTTCTTGATTTCAGAGATGTGCACTTCCTGTCAACACACTTGGAAACTGAAGTTATGAAAATGGTCTGGTCCTTGTTGGAGGCCCCAATTCCAGCCCAGAGAGGGTAACTGTGGTCACAGTTGTCTCTGTAACCGGTCTATATCATCCAGCTTGAAGAGGGGCAGTGAACTTGGGATGCCTTTCTATAAACTCAGAGAGGGCTGCTCCTTTTTTTCCCCCCACTGTTTAAGTAATTTTTATTAAAAAATGAATTTCATAATCCAAATTATGTTTTTTACTCAGTTATCAATTCTGTTACTTAGAACTGACATTCTGAGCTATTCCACAATGAAAAATTAACAAAATTAAAGAAAGGAATGCTTTAAAGTGTTGTACTTTGCTGAAAATTATTTTTCCCAGAGTCTATAAAACATGAATTTGTTTTTATAGTTTACTATTTTTTGTATGTATTTTTGTTATTTTTAAATCAATACGTAATCTAGGACTAGCATTGTGTTTGCTAGAATCTGGCCTTTGCTCAGTACATAAGGTTCCAAGTTTCCTTTCCTTCTTAAATTTATTTTATTCTTTGCAATTTTTTTCATATTATTTATGTTTTTTGATATCTCGATATTTTTCTTCAGTAAAGCATGGGTTTGTTTTCGTGGTCCCTGATCAACTTTAAACAGTTAGAACACCAGTGGCACCGTTAACTGTTTTCTGGGCAATCTTTTCAGCTTGGTGGTCTTATAGTACAGTCTAGAAAGGGGCTTCTGATCAAGGTGTTTTGGAGGCTCATGCAGAATGTTGGTGGGGAGCAGTCAGATGCTGGAGATGTAGGAGAACGTGGCCTGTGGCCCAGCGAGACCTGGATGCTGATATAAGCAAAGGGCCAGGAGCTTTGGGCAACACTGATAATAGCTTCTTGTTCTGCACCTGAGTGAGCCCAGGTTCTGCCTAGTGATTCTATCTTTGAAGTGGAGAGGGTTCGGTGCCTGGTGGCAACCTCATTTCTAACACACCATTACATTTGCCAAGTCCCTTGAGCCCCAGGCACCAATTTCGTAAGTGCTGAAAACTCTCTCTCTCTCTCTCTCTGGCCAGGTACTGTTCTAAATAGCAATCACAGAAAAATCCATTAGTCCCCAAGTCTGACAGATCAAGGCTGGGGTCAGTGAACCTCTTGCCTGAGCACCAGGGCTTGGTACTGCCTCTGTATTCTGTGGTTTATGGCCATTCCAAATAAATTATTCTGGTGATTCTTCCATGCAATGTAGAGAAGAGCTGATGAGATTTCACCAACTGGGAAAATGGAAATCCACCTCTAAGACCGGATTTCATACCAGTAGGCACCAGCAAATACCCTCATCACCTCTCACCACCAGCAGTCACCATTTTCTTGACCACGAAAGGACATTATTGTGTGAGTGACTTTGTGCCAGTCTGGATGGACTAAAGGCCCCTTGTGGGCGGACGCTGGTCTCTGTCATTCACCACTGTAGCCCCACTATCCAGCAAAGACTTGGACACTTGCAAGGAACTCAACGATCTTTATGGGAGGAAGAAAAACAATGGGAAGAATGCTGGGGGCTGGTGGTGTGGCATTCAGCAAGGTACGCCATCACCTCCTGAACTCCTGAGCAGTCCCACAGGATCAACTTCAAGTGGCAGAATGAGCCTCGTTTCCTTTCCTCCCCTTGCCAAAGTCTGGAAGTCACATTCTGCAGACTTTCAGGAAATTTGACTTGCCCACTTCAGGAAGGTTCAACGCAGCAATTTCTGGGCTGATGTGAGGTTGGGGGAAGGGTACACTGACACTGGGGCAAGTGGGCTCTGAGCAGCACAGGCTGGTGGGCCAGACTGAGGGCCACTTGCCTTGCTCAGTGTTATTTGTGAGCACAGCCTGAGCTCATTGTGCATCTGTGGGTCCCGAGCACCTTGGAAAGGGACTCTACCAACGGCTGCCAGTGCCTGAGGGCACAGCCAGGGTGGGCTGAGTCAGCAGCCCGCCAGCTCTCCTCTGGCAGTGCCCTGCCAACCACCACCCTCCCCTCCCGAGGAGGAGGAGGACCTGGGGAAGGTGTGTCCAGGCTGCCCTGCCTTCAGTTCATCCCAGCCATCCAGGAGGAGAAAGGGGCTGCATGGGGGGAGCATGGGGCTGGGCACTGTGTGTAGAGGGGAGGATTCCAAGGACATCCTATGGCTAAACTAGCAAAGCCTCCCCCTCGGACAGACATTGCTCTTGCTTCCAGTTGCTTTGGTCTGCCTCTCCTCTGGCTGCAGGATTATGTGTGTCCCTCTGCAAGCTCTATTTTTTTTTTTCCTCTACCGTGAGCCACAAACAGAAGCTGTCCCTGGGGAAGCCCAGGAGCCTGAAACAAAGAGTTAATCTCCCTCCAGTGGTATCCTATCAGCCCCTCAAACCTGTGTCAGCCAGCATTCTCTCTCCTGCCCCCCTCCCCTGCATTTAGCCTCAGGACTGCCACTCGCTTGCTGGCTGCACACAAAGGCTTCTCTGTTTCTGGCCAGGCTGGAGTCACATGCTTTCACTCTTAACCCCAGAGCTTTAAAACTAAACACCCACCCTCTTTGGCCCCAGATGACCCTGTTTACGTCTGCTGAGCCAATTCCAAACAGCAACAGTAGTGAAAACTCCTGTCGGGAGAGACTTCTTGACTATTGGAGTAGAGAGAACATATCTTCACTTTGTATAATGTGAGGACTTTAAAAAGTTTTGGGAAATGGCTTAGAGGAAAAAACACAAGGAAGCCAGCAGCCTGCCCCAACTTCTCTATTTTTTAAAGTATCTCTTACTGGAGGCCTCAGGGGCTCCTGATAAAGTCTGTAAGAAACAGAAAATGGTGAGCAGAGTTTTAACAGCTAAGTGAAAGGACATTCTGGATTTTCCTATTGAGATCCTATTTTGTTTACATCATAAGGAAATTGATATTTTCTTTTTAAATGTTTTATTTATTTTATTTTATTTTTTGAGACAAGCATATCCCTCTGTTGCTTCAGGCTAGAGTGCCATGGCATCAGTCTAGCTTGCAGCAACTTCAAACTCCTGTGTTGAGGTGATCCTCCAGCCTCAGCCTCCCAAGCAGCTGGAATTACAGGCACCCAGCATAAGGCCCGGCTAATTATTAGTAGAGAAGGGGTCTTGCTCTTGCTCAGGCTGGTTTCTAAATCCTAAGCTCAAAGGACCTTCCCTCCTCAGCCTCCCAGAATGCTAGGATTACAGGCGTGAACCACCACACCTAGCTGGACTCTATTTTTTATTTTTATGAGGGACAGCCTGTTTGTTCTATGTCATTGAGGGAAGGAAAGAAAAATTCCTTTTCTTTATTTAGGGGAGTGATCTGTGAAACTGTGGAGGCTTCTGGAGAGGGGTTCTGGGGCTGATTCATTTCAGCGTTCTGGTTGAGAAGGACTTGTGTTTTTGTTTTTACTGTAAAGATTTCTTTTCTTTCATTTTATGGGTAGTAGCCCATGTTAACTGTGAAGGAAGTCAAGTTTCCTTTGATTGTTCTTACCCTGATCAAAGTGGTAGAAGTTGAAGGGAAAATACCAGAGCCTGAAATGATGGTAACATTAGAGTCCTAAGATTAGGCATTTGTGAACAATACAGATAACAGACAGAATCAAGTGCCTTCTGGTCTCAGCCAGTGGAGTAGTGTAGATCAGAACCAAGCAAGCTAGTTCCATGTCCAGGTGGGTCAGTGAAATAAGTTTCACTCTAGTGATGATGCCGAGAAATTGGCAGCTACCTGTATTGGAAAGGTATCTGATGCTATATCTAGGCTTGGCAGAAGAGAGTGCCATGACCAATGAGCAATGTCTGCTGGGCATGGGAAAGGGAAACAACAGCACATATTTGCCATCCCTTCCTAGAATGATCTCAGAAAGTTGGATAACTACATGTGCAAAGGTAAGTAGAAAATAGGCAGTCTCTTGGAGGAAATGGTAGATGGGATGAGAAATGTAGTTAAGACATTAAATGTAGTTAAGCAGTGGTGTTCCTTACACAGTGGTGTATTTAGTCCTGGATATTAAATGAACCATGTGACAAGTTATGAGCAATGAAATATAAGCAGAAATGATGTATGTCACCTCTGGGCTAAGTCCAAAAAATACCATTCTTTACTCTGTATTTCTTTGTTCCAGTGATTTAAGAGGCCTATTATTCTGATAGCATAACTACAAAATGGTATAACTTTTGTCCCTGTGGGTCTTTGAGTGACTCTGTGGAGCAGAGTCCCTGGCCAACCTGGAATGAACTTGTAGCATAAGAGAGAAACAAACCATTTTTTTGTCCACTGGAATTTGGGGGTCGTTTTGTTACTGTAGCATACCCTCACCTATCCTGACTAATAGAGTAGCAAAAGAGGAGGAAAGTTTTTCTCTCTCTTTTTTTTTCTGCCCATGTTTGAGGTTGCTATTTTTTTTTTTTTTTTTTTTTGTAGAGACAGAGTCTCACTTTATCATCCTCGGTAGAGTGCCATGGCATCACACAGCTCACAGCAACCTCCAACTCCTGGGCTTAGGTGATTCTCTTGCCTCAGCCTCCCGAGTAGCTGGGACTACAGGCACCCACCACAACGCCCAGCTATTTTTTTGTTTTTGCAGTTCCTCTGAGGCTGGGTTTGAACCCGCCACCTTTGGTATTTGGGGCCGGCACCCTACTCGCTGAGCCACAGGCGCCACCCTGAGGCTATTTCAAAAAGTGAAATGATAGAGCCTTGAAAATCAGCTCTGGTAAGCATGAGAATCACCAGTTTGAAAGCTGCTGTTTGAAGTAAGGATTATAATAATGTAGAATAGTGGCAACATATATGAGATTGATTGAAGTATAAGCAATACATAAATATAATATAGTTTTAACATAACTTCTAGTACTGTTACTTAACTCTACCAATACTACCATCACAGCCTGGGTCCAGAGCAAATGGTGAGAAGGATCGGTTACAAAGAGGAGAAGAAAAAGCTTCAGAGTTATGAAAACAATAACATCCAGGGGACTTGGGCTGGAGAAATCTGGATGTAAAAGAGACCTCAGCAATTTAATGATGCATCAAAGGATTTCTTTTTTTTTTTTTTTTTTTGTAGAGACAGAGTCTCACTTTATCACCCTCGGTAGACGCTGTGGTGTCACACAGCTCACAGCAACCTCCAACTCCTGGGCTTAGGTGATTCTCTTGCCTCAGCCTCCCGAGTAGCTGGGACTACAGGCGTCAGCCACCACGCCTGGCTCTTTTTCTGTTTTGCAATTCCGCCGAGGCCGGGTTTGAACCCGCCACCTTCGGTGTATGGGACCGGCGCCCTACTCAATGAACCACAGGAGCCGCCTGCAACAAAGGATTTCTTACAGGAAAAAAAGCTGATTAGCCTCTGATCACAGTTAAAGTATCTCCATGTCAGGATCCATTCAGTAACCTATTCCAAAATGTTTGTGCAACTGGTTGAGTTTACACACTTGTAAAACACAGGGCTTGCTGATGCACTTTTTAATTTGCTTCTCAACTGCCATTCTCCCTCGTTCCCATCACAACTGCTAGTATTTTTACTACTGAGCAGTCGCCTCATTTCTTTTTTGTCCTCTTCTGGCCACTTCCCATTCCCGCGTCTCAGAACTCAATGCAGTGCTCATTGTGATTATGACCATTTAGGGCTTGGTTCATTGTTCCTAGAGTCTATCAATCTTTGCATGTCTGATTATTTCTTTAGAAAACATTCCTATAAGTGCAATTTCTGGGCCATAGATGTGAGGAACACTAACTGCTGTAGTAGATAAGGCCCCAAGGCTCAAAGGCTTAACACAATAAAAGTTTATTTCTCACCCACATAGCTGCCAAACGTTGAGTATTTGGTGGATGGCTTTCCACATGATGATTTAGGGATACAGGTTCCTTCTAGCTTGTCACTCAGCTGTCTTTGGTCTTTACCTTCAAAAGCCTCTTTTTTTTTTATTTTTTATTTTTTATTTGAAACAGAGTCTCAAGCTTTTGCCCTGGGTAGAGTGCCATGGCATCCTAACTCACAGCAACCTCAGACTCTTGGGCGTAAGCAATTCTCTTGCCTTAGCCTCCCAAGTAGCTGGGACTACAGGCGCCTGCCACAACGCC
>CAUYRH010171634.1:0-11631 GCA_963574655.1 Perodicticus potto | reverse complement strand
GGCTTCACATACAATTGGAGATATTTTCATCAACCTGATTAATATAACATTCATGATATTTTCTCATTTACTATGTGAAAACTATTTTGATCCGTATTTAGAAGTTTTCTCCTGACCCTTCAACTATGCACCACAAGTGTGATCTCACCCTTTATCCTCGAGAGGGTGGGGGGGGAGAGGATAAAATATCTATATTTTCAGCATGTAGAATTATTTAGAAAATCCAGTTACAAGACGTATGTGTGCATAGATGTATCTGTAGGTTGTAGATTAAAATTAATAAATATAACAAATAGAAATATGAAAATATAAGTTAAACAAAATATGGGACTAAGTAAAATGTCTTTAATTTTAAAATAATATATGTAAATAAATTAGCTCAATGCTTTATATAAAAATGTAGATAAGTAACTTTTATTCTATGAGCCTATTTTATGCTTATGCATATTAAGAAAAATATGCTTCTGTGTGTTTGCGTGTAACTGCTTGATTCATATGTTTTCTTCATGTCTGATTATTCTCCTTCAGTTTCTTTTATGAACATAACACTTTTTCTGTCTCAAAACTTTAAGAGCAGTTTGTGTTCTTACACTTTTGCAATGCAGCTTAACCTGTTTCCAGCTTGCTCTTCATGCAAGGAAGGAATCCATTATCCATTATCCATTTTCAAAACAGTTAGAATAGATGTGTTAGTGTGCATGATTTATGTGGGATCAAGGCAGAGTCTTTATCTACGTAGTTTATTTTATTCATTGTTGAACAATGATAACCATTTTATGTTGGTAAAAGCACATTTTGCTTCTCTTTCTTAATGCAATTATCTTACATTCACTGAATACATGGAGCATAGCTGTTTGAAAGCTCCATTATTTTCTCATGCTTTGTGCGTAAAGCATATAATGTAATCCCTACAATAGAAAAGAATTACAACGGTGATGATTAAATATGCTTAACTGCAGATCAGGAATGAGTAAAAATGAGGACAAATTACATATCTGTAGAAACAATAAAAACATTAAATGATTATATTCCTATAAACATTTGATTAAATGTCAAAAATTAAAATTACTATTACTGTACCATAAATTGTTAAGTGGATTTTGAACATCAAATCTCACACTTCTTATTGCAACGATTGGTTACATATAAAATAGGTATGATTAGCCACCCTGCTATTCTCAAGTCATTATCCAAATGCTGTCTTGATTGTATTTTCGGGTCCCTTGAAAAGAAAGAATTTTTACATCTGACTGCAGATATGGTGCTTGGAACAGAAAATCTATACTGTCACTTTTGATTTAATTACAGGAAAATATTATCAAAAGAAAAACCTCACGTATTTCATTTTAAAACAGCATTATATTTCTTCTGTAATGCCACTGGGTCTCATTCAGTTTTATTATTACATTAAATACTTCAAGGAAAGCAATCGAAATGTTTAATTATGCTAAATTAATGTTGTATTACGGGTCTTGATGCTATTGGAAGTCCTCACTTGGGCCTCTGTCACTTTTGTTATATCTCCCACGACAAAACCATGGGAATGGTACATAAAAATGCTATTTAAAATTTATATTAAAAATGATCATGGGACGGCACCTGTGGCTCATCAAGTAGGGCTCTGGCCCCATGTACCGAAGGTGGCAGGTTCAAACCCGGCCTCAGCCGAACTGCAAGACAAAATAATAGCCAGGCGTTATGGCGAGGGCCTGTAGTCCCAGCTACTTGGGAGGTTGAGGCAAGAGAATTGCCTAAGCCCAGGAGTTGGAGGTTGCCATGAGCTGTGATGCCACAGTGCTCTACTGAGGGTGATAAAGTGAGATTCTTTCTCTACAAAAAAAAAAAAAAAAAAAGTCATGAACAAAATGATTTCCTAGAACAAACTATGTATAACCATAAGTGGTATAGAAGCTACCGTTCTTTTGAGTTTTAGGGTCATACAAAGTTAGATAGATATGACTTGAAGATCCATTTAAACTGGATAATGGAACTAAAAGTGCCCACATTAATTGAAGCAACGAAACCCAGATTATCACACTGTAAATGGCATATAAGTGGCATATGGAGCTGGAGAAGGCTAGTCTTGCCTGCCTAGAAGATTTTATGTGTGTGTATGTGTATAAATTATCTCCTATACGCAACTGGCTATATATATAATATATATTGATGTATTTTACACAGGCCTATGTTATGAATAAAATATATTAGCATCACCTTATAGCTTTCATAAACAGGTCCTATATTAGGTCTTCAAACACTTTAATGATTATATTTGCTTATCTCCAATGTGTCTGACAGATATTTTCATATTTCATGGTAGTTGAAGACAACTCCTCCTCACCAAAAACTTTTAAATTAAAATTACAAAACACTGGCTTGGCGCCTGTGGCACAATGGGCTAAGGCACCAGCCACATACACCTGAGCTGGAGGGTTCAAATCCAGCCCGGGCCTGCCAAAAACAATGACGGCTGCAACCAAAAAATGGCCGGGTGTTGTGGCGGGCTCCTGTAGTCCCAGCTACTTGGGAGGCGGAGGCAGGAGACTCGCTTGAGCCCAGGAATTGGAGGTTGCTGTGAGCTGTGATGCCATAGCACTCCATCCAGGGTGACAGCTTGAGGCTCTGTCTCAAAAAAAAAAAAAAATTACAAAACACATCTACTGTTTTATTCAACAGAAACAAAGCTTTTAAGTTTACACTGGAGTTTACCATCCAGAAGTGGAAGAGAATATGGAAAAGTCCAAATAGACAGTATTTATAGAAATAATATCAATTTCCATTTATAATCCATTGGTTAGAATTTAACAACAAACAACAAGACAGGCAGAGAAATGTAATCTAGGTGTATAAAGAAAAGGGAGTGGATTTCAGGGAGCACAAGTTATCAGTTTCTCCCACGACTTGTTGTAGCAATTACAATTGCAAGGACTGCCTGAAAATCAGTTATTAATACGTGAATTGAATCCAAATGAAATTGACATGATGGAGTGCCCTAAAAAATGACTCTGAGTAAGTAAAGAGGCACCTCATCTCCTAGAGAAAACATTTTATACAAAAATAAACAATGCTGTTGGGAAGTTTTCATTATCTTAAAGGAGGAAAAAACTGTATATAACCTAAAAACCTGATTAATTTTCTGAAACTTGACGGGAATACAATCACATCCCAGTCTTTAAATGATTGCCCCTGATTACCAGGTAATAAATATAGTTTTCAAATTATCTACTCAATAATCTGTCATTTGAACAACTGTTAATCAAATAAGATTTAGATACTATTTTTTGCGCAGTGTTTTGCTAATATTTTCCATGCAATGACTGTCATAACCATTTTTATGATATAAATTGTCTGTTATATACAACTGATTATGGAAAAATTGAAATTGAAAAATATTCAATTCCACAAATTACAAATGTCTTTTAATAACAGATTAGAATATAGCATATTAACTCTAGGATTACTTATTAGTAATTTACACTGTATTTCTTGTGCTAACCTGTGAGTTGTACTTTATTATGAATGACCTGAAAAATGCCCATTCAGAAATAACTAGTGATGTCAGCAAGATGATCAATGGGGAAATTCCAATGCTTGTCGCCTCCATTAAAATAACATTAACAACGAATAAACAACTACATACCGATGAATGCAACTCTCAAATACAAGAGAGAGCTCTGAATATAGCAAAGAAGTGACAGAAATGATGTGGAGCATAGGAATCAATGCTGGCTTCATAAAACAGAGTAAGAAACAATTCCCAAGTTATAATCACCTGCAACCCAGTAATGATTTATGTTTCCAAGAAAGTATTAACAGGAGGGTTCTATTATCCCTCATCACTATTGTGGGGCAAGTGATTATAATCCCCATAAATACAATTTGAAATGCCACAATTCCAAATGTTGAAATACTGAAAGATTAAACTTTCCAAAGTCTAAAATTCTAAATATCTCAGTCTCAAAAAAAGGAAATTCCAAAAATGTAATTCTGGAAAAAAACATTAAGTTTGTAAAGTTATGTCTTTGTATGTTTGAAAGTAGATTTTTTTTTTTTTTTTTTGAGAAACATAATAAAGACACAACACACCACAGGCCAATTTAATAAAATAGGCAATAATAACATATGCTTTTGCAGAATAAACACTTAGGTAAACCAATGAGAGTCACACAGGTATAACAATTATAAGCAGGAAAACTATTCATAAATAAATAGGTCAAACGTGGAACAGGTTGAGCACATAATGCTGTGCTTGGAAATTGTGCTCACCCAGGTTTATAACTGCAGCCATCAGAAATAGTGTCACAGCCCACCTAAGTATTTTGACAAAATAAATAACACTTCAATGGATCAGCACCACATCACAATGATCTTGCTCAATGAGTCAAGATCTTGAGAAATTTCATTTCACAAAAGCACATCTACAAAAAAGGTGATGTCTTTATTTATTGAGGAAGTTTCAACGTCTTACCCTCCATCTACAATGCGTGCACACTGTCAGTCACCCTTGCAATAATAAACTTTCATAGAGCCACATTTGCAGAAAATGTGTGCAATGAGTTGGAATTCTATGAAAGTCTTTGCACAATTTATACTTCTAGTATTAAAAACGATGCAGAGATGAAACACACAGCATAGTGAACAGTAAAAAGAAATGCTGACAATTTAAAACATCAAAAGAAAACCTAAAAAAGAAAAAAAAAAAGCCCAAATGCCCAATAAATAAAGAGAACATTTAGCAGTGTATTACAGGGATAGGTTATGAGCAATTGCACAATGATCGTTTATAATAGCCTGACAACTTTCCCAACCATTTACTGTATTTTGAATTTTTGCATCCTCATGAATAGCTGCTATGTTTTATTTAGGACATGGCTCTCCTTAAAAAGATACATTCAGGTTCCAGCTTTTTCTCTTTCTCAAGATTGCTTTTGCTATTCAAGATTTTTTATGGTTCCCTATAAGTTTTGGAATTGCTTTTCCTATTTCACTGACAAAGGCAATTTGAATTTTGGTAGGGATTGCATTAAATATATATATTGAGTGTTATAATCTTAATACACTTTCTGCTTTTTAAAATGTGTATACGTTTTTTGGCACCCTCTGCATATGAAAAGATTCCTGACATCATTAATCATCAGGAAAATACAAACCAAATCCACCGGGACACGTCACCACACATGTTAGGATGTCTTTTACCCAAAAGACGCAAGATGTTGATGAAGGTGTGGAGAAAGGGGAACTCTGAGACACTGTCGGTAGGTCTATAAATTGGTAGATCTGTTATGAAAACAGTAGAGTAGCTGCCTAAAAATGGAACTACTATGCAACCTGTCAACCCCTCCTCTGGGTATATACTTGAAGGAAATAAAATCTGCACCTCATAGAAACATCAACCCCTTTATCATCATTACAGCATAGTTCATAATAGCCAAGGTATGGAAACAAGCAAATTGTTTTCGATGGAAGAATGTTTAAGGAAAATGCGTTGTATATGTACAATAGAATATTGTTCAATCTAAAATTTAAAATAGGAGACTCTATCTCTTGCAACGACACAGGTGATTTGGGGAGTACTATGAGAAATAAAATAACACAGACATAGAAAGAAAAAAACTGGCTATGTTCATTTATGTGTAGAATCTAAATAGTAAGCCATATAGAAAGAATAGAAGGTGATCACCACGGGGGGTGGGGAAGAGGAAGGAAATGGTAAGATGCAAGGTCAAGAATACAAAGTTGCAATTAAGTAGGATAAATAATTATTACAGATCCAATGTCAGCAGGACATTAACTTTAATAATTTATTATTATTATTTTAATTATTAGCAATAATATTATATTGGACACTGAAAATGTGTAAAGTGAGTATATTGTAGATTTTCTTACCATAAAAAGGAAACTTAGTAAGATGATAAATATGTAAATTTTCTTGACTTATAGGAACCATCTCACCATGTATATTAAAATATCATATTGCTCATCTTAAATATGTGATAAAAATAAATAAAATTTTGCAAAAGAAATAATCAAATGGGGATTCTTGAAGTGTGAATATATATTAAAAGGTGCAAAAAAGGCCAAATAAGTTAGTTTCTCATAAAGATTTGCACTACTTTTCACAAGGATATTTTAAGCCTAAAATATTTAAAGATGGTAAGAACATTTCACAGGTCCAGAAGATCATCATTTAAAAATAACTAAATATTTGATATCAGTACGAGAAAGAGCTTTCACAACTCATCAAAGAGCTTTGAACCACAAGGTAACAAAATTGCATGCTACCATAAAATATTTAAAATTCATTTCATTTGTCAGGTCTTTTTGCTTTTAATAATTAATTCTAGATTCACTTTTTAGGTTTAGTGGGTATGTTATAAAGACATCTCCATACAGCACTTTAAGGCTGCGTTTGTCTTCCCAGAAGCATGGAGGAAACTGCAGAGTTATTTTTATTTTTTATTACAATTTTTAAAACATCATTAAAAACATACCAGACACACATGCACAATAACAGATTCTAAAATGCGTATTCATCTTCCTTAAGAGCTGCTTAAAATTAGTAAATAAAATATTGCAGACAGACTTTCAGTCTCATTATATCATCTAACTATTGCACTTCCCTCACCACAAGTCAGTGGTTATTTTTACTGTCCATAGGTTTAGGGCGTTACCAGTGTTACATTACCAATAAATACTTTCTATGTGTTCATTTAAAATTAACTTAAATGTATTATACCTCCTGCATTATCTGATTTCTTCCTTTTTAAATTCAATATCATATTTTAAGATATATGTATGTTATTATGTGTAGATCTGCTTAGTTTAATCTAGTATATGACATATAGTATTATAGTGTATGACAATCCATAATTTAAAATGTTTACCCCAAATATTGTCTTGTTGTTCAGAGTCACTTTGCTACACATGGTCATCCTGATAATTTTTACATGGGATTAGTTGATGGTCATTTATGTATTGAGTAGTATTCCTTTGACTATGGTGGCTATTTTATTTTGTTGGGTTTTTTTGTTATATTAAAGCTATTTTTAATACAGCAAAATAAATTAAAATACTTGTGTTGATATTTGTGTCATTTATTCTATAAATTTCCACATACAGTTGGGTTTATCTGTTTTAGTTTGATTTGAATGTTGGGCTTGGTCTTTTTATCTTTATTTGATGTTTTTCATTATTTAGAAATATTATATATTCTAATAATTAGTGACTTTTTAATTTTAACCCATTAGTAGTTCTCAGTGTAGCAAACTTATCCTACCTTTAAATATGAATGTGGTTGAAAATGTTATAGCCATCTAGTTTTCATATTTTTATAAACTGTTTAGATTGAATACTCATGTTTGTGTTTCTGATTTCTTTTTTATTTTTCTGTCCTAATTCAAAAAATTATTCCTGTTTTATAATTAGCCTTCCTTTTTTTACTATACATTACAAAGATTAATCCCAGGTATTTATTTGTGTCATAATTTTCCTGTGCATTTTTAACATAAAATTGTTTCTTTCCTTTTCAAAAATAAAATAGTCATTTTATAATTATAAGTTAAAATTTAAAATTCTTTATCAAATCCCTTTTTATTTAAAGTCTACTCAAATTTTCTTTGTCCTTTCTTTAATGTTGTCATTCATTTCAGTATTTTGGTCTTAACAAATATTTGGAATTTTCCACTGTGGAACATTGTATATTTATTTAATCTTTGTTTAGATGGTTATCCAGATGTATTTTAATCATGAAGAGGTTTTGTATTTTGTTGACAGATTTTTAGCTATCTATGAATATGAATCATGAATCATGTAATAGATCCTCCTTGGATCTATTCATATGAATATTTAATTTAATTATCTAACAGATAATCCCTGTTCTTACTGATTTTTATAGAGTATATTATATTCAGTTACATATTTATAAATAAATTAGTATACATTTTTTAACTATTAATCTCCTCAATGACATGGAACTTTTTCCTCAAAATTACAAAACAATTGTATAAAAATAATTTTAAGCATATGACATTTCATTCTTGCTGACTTTAGTATTAAACAAATATGTGAATAGAGTTACTGAGTCAACATTTCATTTCATTTGAAAATTTGTTAATTAATGCCAAGTACTCTATTTCTCTGGAGCTTTAAAACTTTGAATTTTTGCCAATGTGATAGGTAGAAAAGAGCATTGCACTATACATTTATTTTTTATTAACTGGCATTGGGAGTATGTTCCTCTGATAAGGATATTTGCACAAATGTTAGGTTGCTTTTTTAAATATCTGTTCACATTGTGTTTGAAATGTTTTCATTGAATTGTTCTTTTGTTTGTTTAATTATTTTTAATATTTCTAACTTTATTGAGAAATAGTTGATTGATACAATTTATTTATATTTAAGTTGTAAAACTTGATCATTTGTCTTAAGTATGCTTTGTGAAATAGTCACTACAATCAAGTTACCTATGTATCTATCGCTTCACAGTTACTTTGCGTGGAGGGGTAAGAATTCTTCATATTCGCCCTCTCAGCGAAGGGTATTAAGACAACACACTAAAGAGAAAGACTATTCTCTTCAATAAATAGTGCTGGGAAAATTGATAACTACATGCAGAAAAAATAAAATCTAACGCTTATCAAACATGCAAGCAAAAATGATTTCAAAATGAATTAAATATTTAAATGTAATAACTGAATCCATTAAAAAAACTAGAATAGATTAAAAGTGAAAATATTTTTGGCAATGATTTTTTTTTTTGTCTATGTCACCAGAACCATAGATGGCAAAAGTGGAAATTCACGAGTGGGATCGCATTAGAGTAAAAAGACTTTATATAGCGAAGGAAACTACCAAGATAGAGAAAAGGCAACCTACACCACGGGAGAAATAACTTGCAGATAACTTATCTGGTAAGGGACTAATATGCAAAATATATAAGGTACTTAAGTCAATAGCAAAAAAACCAACAGTTTAAAAATGGGTGAAAGATCTCAATAGTCATTTCTTAAAAGAGAGCATATTGCTGACCAACAATTATACAAAAAGGTGCTGAAAATTTTTAATCATCTGTGAAATGAAAAAAAAAATCACCATAGATACTAAGATTACTGTTAACAAAAAGATGAAAGATAAAAAGTGTTGGCAAAGATTTGGAAAAAGAGGAAGACTTGTACATTACTACTGGAAATATAAGTTTACACAAGACAGTATGTAAAACGGTATACTGCTTCCTCAGAGATGTGAAGAATAGAATCATGTTATGATCCAGCCTCTTCCCTCCATGACATTACACACACCCACCACACACACTGGCACGTGCATGTGTGCAAAATGAAATCAGTCTTCTGAAAAAATATCTACACTTTCTCGTTTATCAGCATTGTTCACAATAGCCAAGGTATAGAAAGAAGAGAAACATCTGTCAATTAATGAATGGATGTAAATATACTATATATAATGGAATATTATTCAGCCTCTAAAAAGGAGCTCTTTCCATTTGTAACAAATTGGGCAAATCTGAAAGACGTTGTTAAGTGAAATAAGCCAGATGCAGAAAGCCAAATACCACATGATCTGATTTATATGTGGAATCTAAAAAGAACAAACTCAGAAACAAAGAGTGGAATGGAGGTTAGAAATAGTATCACAGGAGTAAATTAACATTTCAATTTGTTTTGAATTCACATTTCTCTGATTACTAATAAGGTTAAATACATTTTCAAACATATACTAGCCAAACACAATTTCTTGCTATCGGGTCACTTACTTACACACACTGGGTCGTGTAGCTTTCTGAGAATGTTTAGAATATTATAATCTCACTCATCAATTTATATTGTCTATTTTTTTACTCCTTGATTTTTCTTATTTTCGTTGATGCTTTCTTTGTTTTTACATCTGTTTAAATTCTACTTCCCTGGAATGACTGCATTATCTTAGTAGGTATTGACAAAATGTCAGTCAAAATTCTTTCTCATAAAACATCCTTCATGTTTTTAAAACAACTTCTTTGATGATGTTTTCCTAATTCTATAACATTTTGAAATTGTTCATACCAAGAATGTTTGCATAATATAGGCTCCAAAGAGGGTTTTTATCTGTCTTTATTGCATTTATACATCCAAAAACTAGACCACGTGGTTCTGCAAATATAAGCTAATTAGACAGGTAGATGGATAGGTCAACAAATAAAAATAAATTAATTTATTTCATGACATATGTATATGTACTTCAAGTTAAAAATGGGCTTAATAGGTACACTTATTTTTGGTTTTATCATGAGTAAAATATAACTGAAAAGAAAATGATGAGGCATATGACATCAATGGCCTTAAAGTGGTGAAATGTATTAACTAGACTGATTATTTTCCTGGCTATGCCATTTGCTAAGCTGAATATGCAATATTGCATAAGTTAACATCATTGTACAAATTTATCCCCATTTTAATTTTGAAGAACAAGTGGCTGTATATATACACAAACATACAAATAACCATGAACACACATATCTAAATACACCCATATGCACATACATACACGTGTGAATTCTTTAGAATACAAAATACAAATATTTTCCCCCAACTGACAGATAAAAGAAGAGGACTATGGAAAAAATGTGACAATGGGGTGGGGGAGTAGGCTGACTAGAAGACCAGCAGCTGCCCATGAACATGCCACTCTCAAGGAAAGAAGTGTAAATTCCAAGTAGATGGAATTTACTGGATACCTCTTTTCAGAAGCAACACTGTGAAACCACAGAGAAGCAATGTGGGACACTCAGTGTGAAAAAGGAGGTGACAGAACGGTACATGTGACATTGTTGGTGGGATTGCCAGTTAGTACAGTTTCTATGACAAACAGTATGACTGTTTCCCAAAGAACATTAATTGATCCTCCAATCTCACTATTGGGCATTTACCTAAAGGAAAACAAAATCGTTTTGTCAGGGTGGTGCCTGTGGCTCAGTATAGGGCCTGGGCCCCATATACCAAGGGTGGCAGGTTCAAATCTGGCCCCAGCCAAACTGCCACAAAAATAATAGCTGGGCTTTGTGGCGGGCACTTGTAGTCCCAGCTACTTGGGAGGCTGAGGCAAGAGAATTGCCTAAGCCCAAGAGCTGGAGGTTGCTGTGAGCTGTGATGCTGATGCAGGACAAGGCAGCTCTACAACCGCTGCCTTGGTCCTGGTGGCACTGTTGCTGTGGCGGATGGAGAAACCAGCTTGCGGAAGACACTGGCACCTTGCTGTCTGCTCCTTGTGCACATCTGACTGGTCAATATCATGTCAGTCTCCAGGGACCGGGTCTTCATTTCGGAAAGCTGGCTGTAACTGATGAAGACCCGACCCTAAGAAGTTCCAGCAAAACAACTCCCTGGGACTATATAAATCCTTGAGCAAAGAGCTCAGGGGCAGACCATGGCAGGACGTTGGAGAGAGAACAGCTCAGAAGCAGACCTCAGCTGGACGTCGGAGAGGGAACAGGAGAGCTGTCTGTTCCCCTCCAAAGCAGACCTCAGCTGGACCTCAGAGAGGGAGCAGGAGAGTTTGCTCCCCTCCTGGGTCCTCTTGCCTGGAGGTTTGGTTCTTCCTCTACTTATAATTCTTTCCTGTAAATAAATCCTGACTTACCAC
>CAUYRH010171633.1:0-12415 GCA_963574655.1 Perodicticus potto | reverse complement strand
CATAATTGCTAAGTCGTGGAAGAAGCCCAAGTACCCATCGACCAATGAATGGATTAATAAATTGTGGTACATGGAATATTATGTAGCCTTAAAGAAAGATGGAGACTTTACCTCTTTCATGTTTACATGGATGGAGCTGGAACATATTCTTCTTAGCAAAGTATCTCAAGAATGGAAGAAAAAGTATCCAATGTACTCAGCCCTAATACGAAGCTAATTTATAGCTTTCATATGAAGGCTAAAACCCAATTATAACACAAGAATATGGGGGAAACGGCAAGAGAGGAGAGGGGATGGGGGAGGAAAAGTGAAGGGAGGACAATTGGTGGGATCACACCTATGGTGCATCTTAGAAGGGTACTGGTGAATCTCACTAAATGTAGAATACCAATGTCTTCATATAGTGATTAAGAAAATGCCATGAAGGCTATGTTTAACAGTTCGATGAAAATATTTCAGATTATATGTGAAGTCAGCACATTGTGCCCCCTGATTGCACTAACGTACACAATTTTGATTTAATAAAAATTTTAGAAAAAAGAAAATGGAAAAGGAAGAATAATCTAATCCCAAACCTTCCAGAAGATAAGAAATACCCAAAATTGAATCATAAATAAATGAAATTGAAAACAAAAGAATCATTCAGAAAATTAATGAAACAAAACATTGCTTCCTCAAAAAAATAAATAAAATTGACAAACCTTTGGCCAGATTAGCTAGAAACAGAAAAATAAAATCTCTAATAACCTCAATCAGAAATGAAAAGGGGAAAATAACAACAAATATCACAGATACAAGAGATTATCTCTAACTACAATTAAAAAAACTCTACACAGGAGTGGCTCCTGTGGCTCAAAGGAGTAGAGCACTGGCCGCATATACCAGAGGTGGTGGGTTCAAACCCAGCCCCAGCCAAAAACACTCTACACCTAGACATTTGACAACGTGGAGGAAATGGACCAATGGAATCACACCCCTCCCTAGACTTAACCTAGTAGAAATATATCTCTTGACGAATATCAAGAACTGAGATCCATGAAATGATAAAATATCTTCCAACAGAAAAATGCCCTGGACCAGAGAGATTAAACCCCAAAATTCTATTAAATTTTCGAAGAAGAGCTTATACTCATACTGCAGAAACCATTCCAAAACATTGAGAAGGAAGGAATCTTTTACAACACATTCTGTGAAGCAAACATAACTCTGATATCAAAACCAGGAAAATACCCAATGAAAAATGAGAACTACTGACCAATTTGACTAATGAATATAGATACTCAATAAAATTTTAGCCAATAATTTACAAAGCTACAGATTAAAAAAATATATACATCACAATCAAGTAGGTTTCATCCCAGAGATACAAGGCTGGCTTAACCATGAAAATCCATAAATGTAATTCACCATATCAACATAAGAGAAGACAAAGACCACATGATACTCTGAATAGATGCAGAAAAAGTATTTGATGAAATTCAGCATCCTTTTTTAATTAGAACACCTAATAAAATGGGCACAGGTGGCACATTTCTTAAACTGATTGAAGCCATTCATCACAAACTCACAGCTAATATCATACTGAAGGGATTAAAACTAAAAGCTTTTTCACTTAGAACTGGAACCAGACAAGGATTTTCCCTATCACCTCTACTATTCAACATAGTGCTGGAAGTTCTAGCCAATGCAATCAGGCAAGAGAAAGCTATAAAGGGCATTCAAGTGGAGCAGAGGAGGTCAAACTCTGGCTCTTTGCTGATGATATGATCTTGTACTTAAAGTACCCCCAGAAACTCAACCACAAGACTTCTGGATGTGATCAAGAAATATAGTAACACCCCAGGGTATAAAATCAATGTCCACAAATAAGTAGCCTTTGTATATGCCAATAACAGCCAAGATGAGAAGCTAATCAAGGACATAATTCTCTTCACAGTAGCCCTCCCTCTTCAATAAAAGACATATCTAGGAATATACCTAACGAAAGAGGTGAAGGACCTCTACAAAGAAAATGACAAAATCCTTAGAAAAGAAATAGCAGAAGACATTAACAAATGGAAGAGCATACCATGCTCATGACTGGGGAGAATCAACATTGTTAAAATGTCTAGACTTCCCAAAGGGATCTACAGATTTAATGAAATTCCCATTAAAATACCAACATCATACTTTGAAGATTTGGAAAAAATAATTCCTTATTTTGTTTAAAACCAGAAAAAAACCTCATATAGCCAAAGCAAGTCTCACTAATAAAAACAAAGCTGGGGCGGCACCTGTGGCTCCAAGAGTAAGGCGCCGGCCCCATATACTGGAGGTGGCAGGTTCAAATCCAGGCCCAGCCAAAAACTGCAAAAAATAAAAACAAAGCTTAAGGCATCACCCTACCAGACTTTAGGCTGTATTATAAGTCCACAGTGATCAAAACAGCATTGTCACAAAAATAGAAAATAAACATTTGAAACAAAATAGAAAACCAAGAGATGAAACCAATCTCTTATACTCATCTGATCTTTGATAAACCAAACAAAAGCATACAGTGGGGAAAAGAATCCCTATTCAACAAATGGTGCCAGGAGTACTGGATAACGGCATGTAAAAGACTGAAACTCCTTACAAACATTGATTCAAGATGAATAACAGATTTAAATCTAAGGCATGAAATGATAAAAATCCTAGAGGAAAATTTGGGAAAAACTCTCGAACATGTCAGCCTGGGGAAAGATTTTATGAAGACTTCTATGGCAATTGCAGCAACAACAACATCAAAAAAAAAACAAATGGGACTTAATTAAACTGAAAAGATTCTGCACAGCTAAGGACACAACACCTAAAGCAAATAGACAGCATTCAGAAAGGGAGAAGATATTTGCGTATTACAACTCTGACAAAGGCTTGATAACTAAGATCTATACAGAACTCAAATTAATCAACAACAACAACAACAAAAAAAAAACAGCCAACAATCCCATCTATCACTAGGCAAAGGACATGAACAGAACCTTCTCTGAGGAAGACAGACGAATGGCTAACAAACATACGAAAAAACATTCATTATCCCTAATCATCAGAGAAATGCAAATCAAAACCACCCTGAGATATCACCTAACCCTGGTAAGATTAGCCCGCATCACAGAAAGGGGAACACTTTTAAACTATTGATTGGAATGCAAACTTATACAGCCTCTTTGGAAAGAAATATGGAGAATCCTCAAAGAATTCAAATTAGATCTCCCATTTGATCCTGCAATTCCATTACTAGGCATCTACACAGAAGAAAAAAAAATATTTTATCATAAGGACATTTGATTGTTTATTTCAGCTCAATTCACAATCACCAAGATATAGAAACAACCTAAATGCCCATCAACTCAGGAATAGATTAACAAATTGTGGTATATGTATACCATGGAATATTATTCAGCCATAAAAAAGATGGTGATTTCATGTCTTTTGTATTAACCTGGATGGAATTGAAACACATTCTTCTCAGTAAAGTATCATAAGAATGGAAAGCAAATATCCAACGTACTCAATGATAATATAAAGCCAGTAGATGATCTAATTCATACCCACATAGGAGAACAACTCATTTCAGGTCATGTTGGAGGGAGGGGGAACAAGGGAGCGGGAGAAAGGAGAGGTGGGTTTGGAGTGCTCCCACTTAATGGACATAGTGTAGGGGTGTATGGCATACCTTTAGGGTGGGAGACATACTACAAGAATGACTCTATCTAGTAAATTCAAATAATGTGGCTTGGTTGTTTGTACCCTCATATTAACCTGAAATAAAACAAAAAATTACCTAAAATAATAAATAAATAAATAATCACATTTTTTCTCTCTTTTAAAGGCAGTTTGAAAATGTTATTAGTATAGATTTTGATCTTACCTGCTTATTTTAATTTTCCCCAGATAGCTACAGTTTTTGAAATATAAAAATGAAGACAATATTCACTGATTACTGAGTACTTACAGGTATGAAATGAAGTGTTTTAATACACATTTTTTACTCCTAAATGTGAAATCCTTGAAGGCCAATTTTGAGAGCTGGTACATAAACTTGAGTTGTAATTTCCTCAAGGCAGAAAAATAGTTCTTTTACAGAAATCTCTGTATAAATTAAAATCAGAAAATAAATTGTGTTGTAAATATTATCATGAACCTATAAAGTTTTTAATATTTTAGAAGACCATAACTGATGAAATAATTACATAGAATGATTTTTATTTCAGTCTCTAAAAATGATATTGAGATCCCTCCTCTTCTGAATTTATCTCCTTTTATCTTCCTACGCTTTTAGTGAAGATTTTGTAATCTCTCATTTCTGAAAAAATTACATACTTAATCTTTGAGATCTTGAATATTCATTTGTTTCTCACTAGGCAGGAAATTTCCTTAAATTAGATAGGTTCCTTACAAACAAGGTCAGTGTATTAAAGTTTTATTTGAAAGCAATTACTCGAGGCAGATATGTGTGCTTTTAAAATTAAATCATTAAAAAATACTCAATATAATCTTATGAACATCCATGCTGGAATTTCCATAAATTGGTTGCACGTTTTCTCCGCATTTTGTTTTTAATTTTACCTTGGCTAACAAAGGTTACCCTTGCGTAAACGTTCTTAGAATTTGTGCACAATGTACAAAATGCCTAGCAACTCTAAAAATATTTAAAACTATTTTCTGACTTTATCCATGATTCTTAGTTACAAAGAATTGGAAAATATATTATATTTGTGGCCTTAATTTTGATGCAAATATTTTTGAAAGAGACATTTTCATTCCTATGATATGATTATTATGATACTTATTCTTGATTTTAAATTGGAAGATATATCACTCAACATTTTCATTATTATCACAGTCGATATTTCATTAGAAGACTCATAAATTCCAATCCTCATAATGTATTTAATGTACTTATAACAAATGTAGATTCTTCATAGTTAAAATCTCTTTAAAATGCAAATTACTAAATTATAAGTCCAAAAAGTGTATTCATTAAAATTTTTAGAATATGATTTCCTATACTATATTTATACTATACCTTAATTCACATTTACTTTGCTTTTGTTTCATCAGATGCAAGCTTTTGAATTATATGCTTGTATTGGGTATAATACAATGCAGATACAATCAGAGAAAATCTACTATTTATCTTTAAGTCATATTCTAGGCATCAAATATTCTCTGACAGATTTTATAATGTATCTTGGTATAGAAATTATATTAATTCTATGCCTTCAGAAATAAGTTTGGATTAAATATGAACATCAACTTCACATTTTTAATTGACCTTTTAATACACAGTGTTCTAAAAGTCACCTCTAAAGTTGCCATTCATAAAGAAAATGGGAAATTATAACTAAATGTACCATTATTTACAAAATATTCATTACAAAGTTTAACAAAGAAGTAGCCAACATGCAGAGAATATTTTGTAAATATTTTGTAAATTTTTGTAATGAATATTTTGCAAATAAAGGTACATTTAGCTACAGCTTCCAATATTCTCCAGGGGTAGTGACTTTAGGGGCAATTCCTAGGATATCCTACACTTTCAAAAATATTTTCAGTATTACGATATTTTAAATGAAAGCTATATATAGACTCATATTATAACCTTTTCTTTCAAGTATTTCATCATATTTTATTTCAAAATGAACATATAACTATTACCTAAAATTTGTAAAATAGAGAAAAATAAGAGGAACAAAATATGCCTAGTTTCTCAATATCTAAAGACATCGTTACTTACCCCTTTAGTAATTCTTTCAGTCTTTTTTTAATAAGGTCCTTTTAAAGTTGGTTCTAATTACACTCTAAAACTTTGCACCCAGAATTTTACATTTAACATTATACAAGATTTCTCACAGTAATATAAACTATTCATCAATGTCAGTTTGAAGTCTGTTGTGAAAATTACAAGACAGTTATAGAAGAGACTTAGTGTAAGTCACGATCATAGCAGCTACGTATCGGATGTCGTTCTCATCATTATATTTATTATTATATAATACCCAACTATAAGGCTCTGCCATAATAGATACAACCATTTGATTATTAAAAGACATTTAGATTTCTTACACAATTTAGCTTTATAAATAATACTAAATTTACATATTTTGTATGTAAATATCCTTCCACATTTTACATTATTTCCTTAAGAGAGAGTTCCAGAATTGAATTACTGAATAAAATGAAATATACATTGTCATTCCATTTTACCACATCATGAAATACTTTTCACAGGATTGCCCCAATTTCTATACCTGGCTCTTTCATGGCATCCCTACTGATAGTCAATATTCTGTATTTTTTTTCTTGGCACATATTCATCAACTTTTATTACTTTCTTAACGATACCTGTCTCTAATACTATATATTTTTTTACTTTTGAAGAATGTACTTATCGATGAAATTTAAGAGAAACAGAAAAGACTCAAAAATAATATAAAGAATTTCCTGAACCTATTTACCTTATCTTTACCTTTCTCTCTCTCTGTAGATAGGTACATGTTTAAGAGTAAGTTCCATAAATGGCATTGTCTTATCTCACATAATAAACTATATATTATATACCATGGCATTGATATTTTGAAACCTTCTTTATTCTGAATCTTGGCTAATTTGGTACATGAAAAATAATATTTTCTTCCTACAACAAACAGTTTGCTCAAATTGTAAGGTTATCAATTCTTTCTAAAGTATTCTAATGGCATAACACAATTTTAAACAAAATACCAGAAAAATAGTATCATTTTAATTTGCATTTATCTGCTAACTAAAGTTCAATGTGTTTCCCAATATTAACTAATTATGTTTAGGTTTTTGTCACTCATCTGTTGTGGTGTTTGCCTACTATGTATTGCGTTGACCTATGCATTTACCTCCCATGCGAGAGCAAGGGACCAAACACGTCTCGAGAACAGAGGAGATAAGGTTCACAAATCACTTTGAAAGTAAAGGTGTAAGAAAGTAGCTTTTATAAAAAGTAAATTTTAAGCTAAGGAAACTATCTTCAAATGAAATTTTTCATGCAGGGACAATGAGAGAAAAATAAATAAAAAGAGGAAGTTCTCACAGTAAAGATAGAAGATGCAGATTTCTCTGAATCCCCCCTTCCCTTTTGCTCTCTATTTTCTCAAATAGATCAACTGAGGTGAATGCCCATCGGGAGCTGTTTAAGAATTACCCACAGCTATGACTCAATAAAAAATAATAAATAAATAAATAAAAATTACCCATAGGAAGTGGGTTTCTTTCCAAGACAGGCAAGAAAGATTCCGTAACTTGTGTCTCAATCACTAAACTGTAATTCTTTTTATCAAAAAGTAAGGACATAAGATTTATTTCCAAATGTACCTTTTAACTTGTTTTCCCCTAGTCTTTCTACAAATGAAGCTCTCATTTAATGCTGGCATTTCCGAGAGGTTCATTATATGACACCCTGCCCACTGTAAGTGCTTTTTAAATTTTTCTTCATGTTCTTCTATTATAAACATCTATAACATGATCTGAAATAAATTTATGATAAAGCTGCACACATAACTACTGTTCCAGCTCATCTCTCCATGTTAATAAAATATAAGTAAATTTGTTTGATTAGATAATCCAGCCTGCTTCCCAAGGCTGCTGAGAACTGGTGTTCACCCTGGGGTGAAGGTGGTAAGGGGGAAAATCAAGCAAAGGCAGACCATCTAAAAAATACTTTATAATTATGTAAAATAGGCTCCTTGTCACCTTTGGGGCCCCTACACTCTATAATTTGTACCTTCTTTCTCTCCGTCTTATTTCTATTCCTTCCTAAAATGAGTTTGCCTTCCTAATAAGATTGTTTGCTGAAGAAAATATGGCTAGCATTTTTTTCAGATTGCACAGGGAATATCTAGGAAAATACAGTATTAAAAATTTCCTTTCTGTTAGATGCTTGCCATCTGCTAACACCACATGCACACTATTTCTGGGACTAAATGTATTTCTCTTAAAAATTTTCTTGCCACAGGCCTAAGAAATCACCCACAGAATTCTCTTCTGGTTTCTGATCTGCCTGACACTTTTAGTCGCTTTATTCTTACTAGTCAGGTAACACCAAGTAACACCTGAAATTTGGCTTTTTTACATTTATGTTATTGTTATTAAATAATTTTAATTAAATTAAGCTTGGTTTACTTATTTTAATTTTGGCTTTTCTGAGTGTAAAATATGTCTTATTGTGATTTTAATTTTCACTTCTTTTATAACTAATGATGTTTTTCATGGTCTTCTTGGCCATTCATTTATATATCTTACTTTGAGTGTCTGCTCAAGTATTTTGCCCATTTTTATATTGAGTTATATATGTTTTTTGATCTGTATTCATTTTTATACATTCTGAATATAATTGTTAGATATATATGATGAATATTTCCTCCCTGTTTTCAACTTGCCTTTTTCATTTTTAATGGTGATTTTGATGAGCAAAACTTTTAATTCTGATGAATCCATTTATTTATTTTTCTTATGCTTAGCAATCTCTCCTCTTTAAGAATCTTTGCCTTCCCCAAGTTCACAAAGATATTCTTCCACATTCTTTTCTAAAAGCTTTACTTACCTTTTCATTTATGCTTGTGATCCATCTGAAATTTGTTTTGGGGTTCAAGTTCATTCTACCTATACTTATTTAGTTGTTCCAGCACCATTTGTTGAAAAGGCTTTTCTTTTTGCCATTTTATTAACTGTTACATGCCAAGTAGGATATTATCTTGATGAAATGATGCCTCCAGATACTCTACCAACTAAACTATCTTCCAAGTCATAAAAAAAGAAAATGTCTACAGATCAAATTAAGGTACTTGAAATACATGGGTTAAGGAATCAGTATAAAACAAAAAGAGATGCAAAAAGAAAGAGATGAGTAAATTAATATACTTGTGATGGATTCAGACAGAGTGGAAGAACCTATGTTGGACTCCGGAGTCCCATAAATAGGGAGTCACCGCGAGAGACCACTCGACCAAAAAGTCCACACAAAATTTTATTTCTAGCGCGCTACACAAGATCTTATTTCTAGCGCGCTACGGTTCCCCCGTCCTTTTTGCAGTTACAGGCTTCCTTTTATAGTGTAGCAACGGGGGAGGGGATCGGGTCACTCACTGATAGGTTCAAGCGTTGGGTCGGGGGTGGGGCCTTGAGGCTAAGGTAAGGACTGCTACTTTACTAACCTTGCAGCTGGGAGGGGCAGGATATGGGCTGCTACTTTATTAACCTTGCAGCTGGGGGGGCAGGGTATGGGCTGCTACTTTATTAACTTCTCTCGCCGTTGGGCGGGGCAGGGTATGGGCTACTACTCCTTCAACTGGTGGACCCGTGGGTTATATTGTATTCACATGTTTTATATTTCAATGTCTCTGCTACATCAGACCTCCCGGTAGATAGGAGGCTTGGCTCAAGTGATCGTCCTGCTTCAGCCTCCCAAGCAGCTGACCACAGGCATGTGCCACCATGTCCAGCTTATTTCTTCTTTTCTTTTTTTGTGGAGACTGTAGTCCAGGTTCTCAGCCTGGTCTCCAACTCCTGGCTTCAAGCAATCATCTTGCCTCAGTCTGTATTTGTTTTCCTTTTGTTCTATAGCAGGGATCAGCAACCTATGGCCTGTAGGCCCACTCTTTGGTTTTGTAAATAATATTTTATTGTAACATAACCACACCTATTTATTGACACATTGTCTATGGCTCCATTCCTGCTATGAAGACTGAAGTAAACACAGAAGTTGCATCAGAGACAATATAGTCCTCAAGTCTAAAATATTTACAATGTGATCCCTTAAGAAAAAATTTCCCATCCCTGTTCTATAGAAGACTACATGTTCTTGAATAAGGAGTAAACACACCTTACTGCATCTTTGTTGAAAATCAACTAACTGTGCATATGTGGATTTAACTTTAGACTTTTTGCTCTGATCTATTGATCTAAATATCTATTATTATTATATTAATACCCTATTGGTTTGAATACTATTAGCTTTAAAGTAAATTGTTAAAGCAATAATGTAAAGTCTCTCTACCTTTGTTTTGCTTTATTTTTACAAAATTGTTGGCCGTTCTAGGTCTTTTGCATTTCTACATAAATTTCAGAATCAATTTGTCAATAAAAGACTTGTAAGATTTTATTTGGGGTGACATTAAACCTGTAGATAATTTGTGTAGAATTTTTCATTTTAATGATATTGGATCCTGCATTTTTTAAAAATTTATTATTATTATTATTTTGAGATAGAGTCTTACTATGTCACTCTTGGTAGAGTGGTGTGGCTTCACAGCTCACAGCAACCTCTACCTCTTGGACATAAGCGATTTTCTTGCCTCAGTCTTCCAAGTAGCTGGGACTACAGGCGCCCCCCACAATGCCCAGCTATTTTTGTTGTTGTTGTTGTCATTGTTGTTTAGAAGGCCTGGGTGGGTTCAAACCCACCAGCCCTGGTGCATGTGGCCAGCACCATAACCACAGCGCACGGGTGTCAAGCCTGGATTCTGCATTTACTTATTGTTTTTCCCAGTACTGTTTCCTAGTTTTCAGTATAGAGATCTTACATGTATTTTATTAAATTTGTTTCTATGTATCAGATGTTTGCATTCTATGTTTATAAATAGAATTGGTTTTGTTTCTTTATTCTAAATGATTTAGCCTAAATAGAGAAAAACAATTAGTTATTGTATGTTGAACTTATATCCTTTGACCGTTCTATTCAATTATTCCCTATACTAGTTACTGTGTATATGGTGTCATTTAGATCTTATTGATTTTCTGTATATTGTTCTATGAATTTCTGAGAGTGGTATATTAAAATTTCCATCTATGCTTATGGATTTGTCTATTTCCCCCTTCGCTTTGATTTTGCTTCAGTTATTTCAAGTCTCTTTTTAGCTACATACATATTTATGATTATTGTGTCTTTTGAATGAATTCAGCTTTTATGCTGAAATATTATCTCTGATAATTACTTTTTGGTCTTCTTTGTCTGATATTAATACAGGTCTATCAACATTTCTTATGCTTATTGTTTTCATTGTATACTTTTTCCAGGTTTTTACTTTCTACATGTCTTCATATATAGAAGTACATCTGTTGGGAGCATATAGTTGTGTATTTTTATCCAGTCCAATGATCTCTGACTTTTAATTAAAGAATCTGTGCTATTTCAGTATTGATTTCCAGTTGCCACTTTTTTTCTGAATCATATGTCTCATTTTTCTGCCTAGGCATGAATAGAAAAAAATTTTGTGTTTGTGCTGGACATTGTAAATGAGACTCTGAATTTTGTTATCTTTCTTTGAAGAGTTTTGACTTTCCTGTTCTGGCATTAACTTAACTTTGCCAGAACTCAGACTTCAAATTTTCTCCCCTCTGATAGGCAGCAGCTGAAATCTCTATCTTTTTTTCAGCTTTCCACCTGATATCTACCTGCCTATTTGAAGAGTCCTTATGCATGCCTCGTTCATGGGCTAGCCTATATTTGCCAGTATAGTCACTGTGTACCAGATTCAAGACAAGAGGAAATACACTACATACTTCATGGGAGGATCATCAAGAAATTTTTTTTTTTTTTTTTTGAGATGCATTCTCACTATGTTGCCCAGGCTAGAGGGCAGTGGTAATTCACAAGCACAATCGTGGTGCACTGCAGCCTTGAACTCCTGGGCTCAAGCAATCCTCCTGTTTCAGTCTTCCTAGTAGTACCTGGCAATGTGTTCATCTTTAAATCACTAAGCTAGTTTTTGTGATTAGGCAGTAGACATTTTACATAAAGTGATATGAAAGCACATTTACATAGATGGGGCAATAAGCTAGTAGAAATCGTTAGTGTTAAGACATATAATTGAGGAAACTATTAGTGACACAAAAATCCCTAGGGTACATCATGAAAAACTTCATGCCAAAACATTTGGAAATTCAGACAAAATTGAAAAAGTTCTAAAAAAGTAGATTCATGAAACTGATTCAAGCAAAATTAGAATTACCTAGGTAGTCCTATATTGTTAAAGAAGTGGAACCAGAAATCAAAAATATTACCCCATGGAAAACCCCAAAACCAAATGATATCACTAATGAAGACTTCTAAGCATTCAAGAAATAAACCATTACAATCATGTCCAAGTCTTCTAGAGACTAAGAATAGAAGTTATAATTCCTAAATCATTTAATGAAGCTATCATAATTTCATGTATGATAACATGTTTATTGGAGAATTTACCTATAATTGCCTTTCTTATGTCATCTTTCTTTATTTTTATTTTTATTTTTTTTTTGAGACAGAGCCTCAAGCTGTCACCCTGGAGAGAGTGCTGTGGCATCACAGCTCACAGCAACCTCCAATTCCTGGGCTCAAGCGAGTCTCCTGCCTCCGCCTCCCAAGTAGCTGGGACTACAGGCGCCC
>CAUYRH010171629.1:0-13333 GCA_963574655.1 Perodicticus potto | reverse complement strand
CCGTGGCATCACAGCTCACAGCAACCTCCAATTCCTGGGCTCAAGCGAGTCTCCTGCCTCTACCTCCCAAGTAGCTGGGACTACAGGCACCTGCCACAACGCCCAGCCATTTTTTGGTTGCAGCCGTCATTGTTGTTTGGTGGGCCCGGGCTGGATTTGAACCCACCAGCTCAGGTGTACGTGGCTGGCGCCTTAGCCCGTTGAGCCACAGGCGCCGAGCCTGCTTTTCTTTTTTTTAAGACAGAGTCTCACTCTGAACCCCTGGGTAGAGTGCCATTGCATCATAGCTCACAGCAACTTCAAACTCTTGGGCTCAAGCGATTTTCTTGCCTCAGTCTACCAAGTAGCTGGGAGTATAGGTCCCCACCACAACACCCAGATATTTTTCGAGACAGGATCTCAAGCTGGTCTTGAACTCCCGAGCTTAGGCAATCCACTTGCCTCAGCCTCCCAGAGTGCTAGGATTACAAGCATGGGCCACCAAACCCAGCCAATGTTGGTTTTCTACACTGTGGGTAAAGAACATTGAAAAATGTGAGGACCAAATGGGAAAATGCAGGTGAAAGTTCACACCTCCTAGGATGGCTCTGATCAAAAAAACAGATAAGAAGAAGACATAATAGTTTCAACCTGCAGCTCGGTGCCTGTGGCTCAATGGGCTAAGGCGCCAGCCACATACACCTGAGCTGGCGGGTTCGAATCCAGCCTGGGCCCGCCAAACAACAATGACAGCTGCAACCAAAAACTAGCTGGGCTTTGTGGCAGGTGCCTGTAGTCCCAGCTACTTGGGAGGCGGAAGCAAGAGACTCACTTGAGCCCAGGAATTGGGGGTTGCTATGAGCTGTGATGCCACGGCACTCTATCCAGGGTGACAGCTTGAGGCTCTGTCTCAAAAAAAAAAAAAAAAAAAAAAAATTATAAGCGATAAGGAAACATCGTTTAATTGGCAGTGTCTTTTCCTTTCTTAATGTTGCATAATATATAGCTGCCTCATCAGTGGTCTCATGTTTGATAAAATTTGTTGCCTTTTAAAGATAGTTCTTGAGGGTGGAGGGACCTGTTTTCTAAATTGACTTCTCTAGCTGCTTTATTGAAAATTATTACAGCATGATTCTCACTACTCAGGAATTGAAATTAGTTGACAGCGCTTACATAGAATTTTCACGTCAGTAGTAAGAGCCATTTATTGGCCCCTCACTATGTGCCAGGCACCGTGCTAAGTGCTTTTTCTTTTCTTGCTTTTGTTTTTTTGTCGTTGTTGAGTCTCCCTATGCCGCCCTGGGTAGAGTGCTGTGTGTTATCATAGCTCACGGCAACCTGAACTCTTGGGTTCAAACCATCCTCTTGCCTCAACCTCCAGAGTAGCTGGGACTATAGGCGCCCACCACAACGCCTGGCTAGTTTTTCTATTTTTAGTAGAAACAGGGTCTTGCTCTTGCTCAGGCTGATCTCAAACTCCTGAGTTCAAGGCATTCACTCGCTTTGGCGTACAGGCATGAGCCACCTCACCCGGCCTTCTAAGTGCTTTTCACACATTTTCTTGTGGGCGGCGAACAACAATATATAGAAGGTCCTGTTTCCTATTACACAGAAGAGAAAACTGAAGGTAAGGAATATATATATGTTATATATATATAATTTTATATGTATATTATATATAATTATATATAATATTACATATATTATATATACATATATAAAATTAAATATATATATATATATATTTTTTTTTTTTTTGAGACAGAGTCTCATTCTGGTCACCCTTGGTAAAATGCCATGGAGTCATACCTCACAACAACCTCAAATTCTTGGGCTCAAGTGATCCTCTTGCTTCATCCTCCCAAGTAGCTGGGACTACAGGAGCCCACCACAATGCATGGCACTTTTTTTTTTTTTTTTTTTGAGACAGAGCCTCAAGCTGTCGCCCTGGGTAGAGTGCTGTGGAATCACAGCTCACAGCAACCTCCAACTCCTGGGCTCAAGCTATTCTCCTGCCTCTGCCTCCCAAGTAGCTGGGACTACAGGCGCCCGCCACAACACTCGGCTATCATTTTTTGCAGTTTTTGGCCAAGGCTGGGTTTGAACTCGCCACCTCTGGCATATGGGACCAGCGTCCTACTCCTTTGGGTCACAGGCACTGCCGACCTGGCTGTTTTTTTGTTGCAGCCGTCGTTGTCTGGCAGGTCTCGGCTGGATCCAAACCTGCCAGTTTAGGTGTATATGGCTGGCACCTCAGCTGCTTGAGCCACAGGCACCGAGCCATACGCCTGGCAATTTTTTAGAGACAGGGTCTCGCTCTTGCTCAGGCTGGTCTCGAACCTGTCAGCTAAGGCAATCCACCAGCCTTACAGGTGTGAGCCACTGGCTGAGCCTTGAAGGTAATGAATATTAAAAAACTGTCCCAGGCTCGGCTCCTGTGGCTCAAGTGGCTAAGGCACCAGCCACATACACCTGAGCTGGCGGGTTTGAATCCAGCCCAGGCCAGCTAAAATGACAACAATGACAACTGCAATAACAACAAAAAAATAGCTGGGCATTTTGGTGGGTGCCTGTAGTCACAGCTACTTGGGAGGCTGAGGCAAGAGAATCGCTTAAGCCCAAGACTTTGAGGTTGCTGTGAGCAGTGACAGCACAGCACTCTAGCCAGGGCAACATAGTGAGACTCTGTCTTGAAAAATAAAATAAAATAAAACAGACCAACAAAGCATTGTTTCTATGGATGTTCTGCATTGACATGGAAATACATTTGTTATTTAGAACCTTTCTTTGTAATGGTAATTTATGCAAAGAGATTTTTAGCTCCAAATTCTTATGATAATTGCCTTAGTTTATAAAATATTCTCCTAACTGGTTTTGGTGTCCTGAAACTAAAATTTAGCCCCTGGGGATATGATATGAAACATGTTTCTAGGACCTTGGTGAATCTCTGCTTTAAATAACTCCTTTCAAGTTTTATGAGAACATCCCTACTAGAATAATGTAGGGATGTTTTTAGCAATTTAATAAATATAAAATAAGCATGACAGATACTGTTCAAATTAAAATTCTTGTTAAAACAATTTTTTAATGTTGATAATAGGCAGAGAAGGCCAGTTGACATTCACGACTTTACTAGTGGTAAAATAAAGCTATTTTAATTACTAATGTTTCCTTGGTGAATATATATTGATGCCATGTTAAATTATGTTCTGCTCAATTATGAAGGCACTGAGAAGGACATGTTAGTTTTCTGTTGCAGCATAATGAAAATGATCACAAACAGAGGCTTCGAGGAACACCCACTTACTAGCACACAGTTCTGCAAGTCAGAAGTTGAGCTAGAAGTTTGGACAATGTAGTGAGACCTGATCGTTACAAAAAATGCTAGAAAAAAATTAGCCAGCCTTGAGCCACAGGCGCCGAGCCAGACACCTGGCAATTTGTATGGTGGCTCATGCCTAAAGTCCCAGCGTCTCAGGAGGCTAAAGCAGGATTTGACACTGAAGAGACCTTTGAATCCTGCCACTGCACTCTAGCACAGGGGACAGAGTGAGACCCTATCCTGTTACCCACCACCACCCAACAAAAAAGGAGTTTCAGCTTAGCACAGCCAGGCTCTCTTCTCAAGGGACCACAAGGCTAAAATCAAGATGTCTCCACACTGAGCTCAGATCCAAGTCCAAGCTCACTCAGGTTAGACTGTCAGAACCCACTTCCTTCAGGCTGTATAACTGAGGTCTCACTTTCTTGCTGATTGTCAGTAGGGCATTGTGTTCTGCTCCTAAAAGCTGCTTTCCCCGAACACCCCTCTACCTTCCAGCCAGCAAGAGCAAGTCCTTCTGCTTTGAATCTCTGATTCCTGTTACACCTGCAGCCACAGAAAACTCTCTGCTTTTAATGATTTAGTGTAATGATTAGGTCAGGTCTACCTGGGTGATCTCCAGTAGTCAGTGGTCAGCTGTGCCGTCTCATAAACTAATCACGAGAGTCAAATCTCTGCATATTCACTGATTCCACCTAAGTTCAAAGGACAGGGGTGGAGGGTGTTACGGAGGGTCATCTTAGAATTCTGCTGACTACAAAGCACAAGACACATCTCAGTTTCCCAAGTTTTTTTTTTTTTTTGCAGTTGTGGCTGGGGCTGGACTTGAACCCACCACCTCCAGTTTCAATAAAAACTTTACATAAAAGCTCAGCACCTGTAGCACAGTGGTTATGGCATTAGCCAGATACACCAAAGCTGGCAGGTTCAAAACGGCCGGGCCAGCTAAACAACAATGACAACTGCAACAAAAAGTAGCCAGGCGTTGTGGCAGGCACCTGAGCTACTTGGGAGGCTGAAGGAAGAGAATCACTTAAGCCCAAGAGTTGGAGGTTGCTGTGAGCTGTGACGCCACAGCACTCTACCAAGGGCAACAAAGTGAGACTCTGCCTCAAAAAAAGAAATAGTCAATAGAAAGGGATATTGGAGGCTGGCTCTGCAATGTTTCTAGGACCTAGGTGAATCTGATGCGGTCCCCAAAGGAAATGCCACATTTCACAGAGAGAAGTAACAAGACTTGGTGTCTGATAGGAAGTAATGGGTAAAACAAAGAAGAAAACATCAACGCCCTATTTTTCTTCGATTCTGAAATTGCTATTGGCAGTGTTCCACATATTTTAATTACCATTATACTTGGTTTTAGATATACGTTTATAAGCACTATATATGTGAAACTATTATTTCAGTGTGATAAATAACGTTTCAGGGTTTGGCGCTTCCACCCTTGTTCACTTAGTACATTTTTTTTTTTTTTGAGGCAGAGTTTCACTTTGTTGCCTTGGTAGAGTGCCATGGTGTCACAGCTCAGAGCAACCTCTAACTCTTGGGCTTAAACAATTCTCTTGCCTCAGCCTCCCAAGTACCTGGGACTACAGACACCTGCCACAATGCCGGGCTATTTTTTTGTTGTAGTTGTCATTGTTTGGCAGGCCCGGGCTGGGTTCGACCCCGCCAGTCCCCATGTATGTGGGTAAGCTACAGGCGCTGAGCCCACTTAGTACATTTTGAAGAATGATGGCGAGGCTCGGTGGCTCACACCTGTAACGCTGGCACTTTGGAAAGCTGAAGTGAGAGGATCACTTGAAGTCAGGAGTTGGAAACCAGCCTGAGCAAAAGCAAGACCTGTCTCTATAAAAAGATCCCCTCCCTCCCAAAATTTAGCCAGGTGTGGCACACACCAGTAGTCCCAGCTACTCAAGAAGCTGACATAGGAGGATCAGGTAGGCCCAGGAATTTGAGTGGAGTTTGAGCTGTGATGACACCACTGTGCTCCAGCTGGGCAACAGAGCAAGACCCTGATTACCAGGGACTCCCTGGAGGAATATGTTTTGGGGCCATGGGACACCTTGATGACATCAGCGATTGGGGCAAGTAATCTGGGGCTGACGCATAGGAACTTTTTAGGAGTTTCTATTATGTTGGGTGGCACCTGTGGCTCAATGAGTAGGGCGCCGGCCCCATATACCAAGAGTGGCGGGTTCAAACCCAGCCCAGGTCAAACTGTAACAAAAAATAGCCGGGTGTTGTGTCGGGCACCTGTAGTCCCAGCTACTCAGGAGGCTGAGGCAAGTGAATCGCCTAAGCCCAGGAGCTGGAGGTTGGGAGGTTGCTGTGAGCTATGACACCAAGGCACTCTACCAAGGGGGACAAAGTGAGACTCTGTCTCTAAGAAAAAAAAAATTTCTATGTCGGCTAATCTACACTTCTTTTCTCAAATGTCTTAGGAAGAAATGTGCCTGATATAAACAATGCATTTTGAAGAAGAATAAATGGAATCCTGAAAGTCAGGATAGCGAGGAGGGAGAAGAGTGGTTAGGAGGGATGGAGGAGAATTGATCTCTCCATCAATAAGCATTTGTTAAGCACTTACTAGATGCCTAGGGTTGTGTGAGGTGCTGTGGAAGCTACAAAAGCCTTGTAACAACTCCTTTTCCTGGGGAGCTTCAAAGCCTTCTCAGGAGCTAGATCTTACTCTGAGAAATAACCAGCAGCAAGCAACATAAAAGGAAATATAACTGAGCTGCTAAGCCAGTGCATACGTAGCAACCAGCGGTATTTTCACGCAAGCTGAGTGATGAGCTTCTGGAAGCCATGGCAGAGAAAACAACCAAAAAAAAACAAAAAACAAAAAACAACAAAAAAACCCCACATAGCTTAAAAGGAATCGGCCAACCAGTACTGGTAAGTTTAGTAACAGATTCCAGAGGGATTTAGCCTTTCTTTTTTTCCCAGAGGTTTATTCTTTGCAAAACAACTTTTATGTATATTAATCTCATTTTAGCCTTGACACAATCCAGCAAGGGAGGCAAGATGGGGATTTAAAAGGGGGAAAGGATTTGAGAGAGATTTATGATGTCGAAAACAGCAGGATTTTATGATCAATTCATCTTCTGGTTAAGGGTAAGGGAAAAGTCCAGGCTGACCACCCCCACTCACTCGTTGGCTCATTAAATTGCTCACACGACAAATACTTGTTGGGCATTTATCACGTGCCTGTCTGTGCACTGAGTCTGGGCTTCCAGATTCCTGGCTGGCACTATGAGGTGGACTCCAGTGCCATCACCCGAGGCAGGAAGTGGCGGAAGAAGAGTGAGCCTGGTGGCTGGTTGTTCAGGTTTCAGGGAAGTCGGGCGTGGGGTTGGGGGAGGGCTGTGAGACAGCCAGGTGACATTGACAAGCAGACAATTTTACAGATAAGTTTGGCTTTCTCGGGACAGAGGTCTGGGACAAGAAATAGACTATTATTAGGCAATAGGTGAGAGGTGAAACTAAGAATGGGTTAGATAACCTCCACAGATCTCTGTTAAGATACTTCACAATACAGGGCTTCAGTTTCCTACTGTGGGAAATGAAGATGATACTGCCTACATCTCAGGGTTATCTCAGCTCCAGTGAATGTGAGTGGGTCCTTAGTACAGCAGTGTCTTACGTGTGTTGAATATAAGATTGCTGATATTTCATCACTAAAGTGTTTGCATCTTTATTTTCTCTCTCTCTCTCTTTTTTTTTTTTTTTGGAACAGAGCCTCAAGCTGTCACCCTGGGTAGAGTGCTGTGACATCACAGCTCACAGCAACCTCCAACTCCTGGGCCTCTGCGATTCTCTTGCCGCAGCCTCCCAAGTAGCTGGGACTACAGGCTCCTGCCACAACGTCCAGCTATTTTTTGGTTGCAGTTGTCATTGTTGTTTGGCGGGCCCGGGCTGGATTTGAACCCACCTGCTCTGGTGTATGTGGCTGGCACCTTAGCCGCTGCTTGAGCTACAGGCACCGAGTCAGTATTTGCATCTTTTAGCCCATCAGTTTAGCAAATTTCTCAATGACCAAAATTTTGCACTCCTATTAATCCATGATCAGATTATCATCACACACACGTGCACGCACACATACCCACAAAGATCAAGAGTTAAACATGAATAGGTCTTGATATTTGGGCTTTGGAATTGAATTTAATAGTATTAGATTAATTCATATATATACACACACACGCACACACACATACATATATATATTTTTAGAGATGAGGTCTCTGGGCGGCGCCCGTGGCTCAGTGAGTAGGGCGTTGGCCCCATATAACAAGGGTGGTGGGTTCGAACCCGGCCTGGCCAAACTGCAATTTTGCAAAAAAAGCCAGGCGTTGTGGTGGTCGCCAGTAGTCCCAGCTACTCGGGAGCTGAGGCAAGAGAATCACCTAAGCCCAAGAGCTAGAGGTTGCTCTGAGCTGTGACGCCACAGCACTCTACTGAGGGTAACAAAGTAAGACTCTGTCTCTAAGAAAAAAAGAAAAAAGAGAGAGATGAGGTCTCACTCTTACTCAGGCTGGTCTCAAATTCCTGAGCTCAACGGATCCACCTGCCTCAGCCTTCCAGAATGCTATATTACAGGCGTGAGCCACCTGACCAGACCCATAAACGTCTTTTATTTTTGTCCTCAGAGTCTCACATAAATATATTTTAGATATGAAAGATGTTTCTGGGCTTGGTGCCTGTAGCTCAGCAGCTAGGGCGCCCGCCACATACACCAGAGCTGGAGGGTTCGAGTCCAGCCTGGGCCCGCCAAACAACAATGACAACTACAACAAAACAATAACTGGGCATTGTGGCAGGTGCCTGTAGTCCCAGCTACTTGGGAGGCTGAGGCAAGAGAATCACTTAAGCCCAAGAGTTTGAGGTTGCTGTGAGCTGTGACACTACGGCCCTCTACTGAGGGTGGTTCGCACCTATAGTCCTTACTTCAAAAGCCTGAGGTCGGAGGCTCATTTGAGGCAGGAGTTGGAGGCTGTAGTGAGCAATGAGTATGTCACTGCGCATGTGTCACTGCACTCCAGCCTAGAAGACAGAGCAAGAGTCCATCTCTTTAAAAAAAAATAAAGGGCGGCACCTGTGGCTCAGCGAGTAGGGCGCCGGCCCCATATACTGAGGGTGGCAGGTTCAAACCCGGCCCCGGCCAAACTGTAACAACAACAATAAGGTAGCCGGGCATTGTGGCGGGCACCTGTATTCACAGCTACTCGGGAGGCTGAGGCAAGAGAATCACTTAAGCCCAGGAGTTGGAGGTTGCTGTGAGCTGTGACTTCACAGCACTCTACTGAGGGTGATAAAGTGAGACTCTGTCTCTGAGAATTTAATATATGTGTGTGTGTGTGTGTGTGTGTGTGTGTATGGTGCACCTGCTCAGGAACTGGAGCAGGAAGATAATTATGAAGGCAGAATAGTGGTGCTGTTATTGAGCTTCATTTCCAAAAGCACAACCAGTGAAAGTGAAATAATATTTGTAAGTATTCGGACTACTGAAAAGTGAAGGGGAGGGGAATACCTTTAGGAAAATATTCAAATCAAATCGGAGGGGACTAACTTTAGGAGCAATTTTAACTGAGCACGAGGATGAAACAGATGACAAAGGAGCGTCATCTGAAGTCTACTGTTTTGGGTTTCACCTGTGGCTCAAAGGAGTAAGGCGCCAGCCCTATATGCTGGAGGTGGCGGGGGTTCAAACCTCAGCCCAGGCCAGGTGGTGCCTGTGGCTCAAAGGAGTAGGGCACCAGCCCCATATGCCGGAGGTGGCGGGTTCAAACCCAGCCCCGGCCAAAACAAACAAACACCCAACCAAAAAAAAAAACTGCCAAACCTCAGCCCAGGCCAAAAAAACTGCAAAAAAAAATACTGTTTTTAGCCGGGCATTGTGGAGGGCACCTATAATCTCAGCTACTCGGGAGGCTGAGACAAGAGAATGGCCTAAGCCCTGGAGGTGGAGGTTGCTGTGAGCTGTATGACACCACTGGTACTCTACCGAGGGGGGTACGGTGAGACTCTGTCTCTAAAAAAAAAAAAAAGTCTACTGTTTTGTCCTGGGGTCAGTAAGGCTATGTTGTAAAAACAACTTTCTTAGATTAACTTCATTTGGAAGGTCTTGTTACTCCAATTCCATGAATTAGAACCTGACCGGGAATAAGAAGGAACACATTTACACTATACAGTAGGATTTGGGAGCAGCTGCTCCGGGCTATAGCCAGCCACACCCTTGAATTTTCTGGGTCTTGTTAATTGATGACTGGGTGCAAAGGTATGCCTTGTGTGCAGGTAGCTACTCTCCCAGAGGTTAACCCAGAGGAAGAAGGGCCTCCTGGTGCTGGCAATCTGCTCACCCTACCACCAGCAAAATAATGTTGGTCTCTTGACATTTTGATTCCACAGCGCCAGTCTTGTCTTCCTCAGGCCACAGAACGAGTGTGAAGACTCAGTGTGTGTTTCTGCAGGGACAGAAACCGAAGGAACCAGATACTTTATTTCCTCACTCAGTCACTCATCAAATATTCGCTGAGGCCCTAATCTACACCAGACATGGTGCTCATTGCCAGAGATGCACGGGCGAAGAAACATTCCTTGCTCCCAGGGACCTTCCATCTAGTACAAAAGGTAATATTGGCTTCTAGGTGCCACTTCTGTCATGCCCCCTACCTGGGTTTAGGGCCAGGGCACCCTTCACGCAGATAGTGACACTGCAGCTGAGTCTCAAAGGATGACCAGGCTGATTAGATTAGGATGTGACATTTCGGGTGACCAGTAGAGAAGCCCTCAGGGAGCTTGTAAGAGTTTTTTGTAGAGACAGAGTCTCACTTTATCACCCTCGGTAGAGTGCTGTGGCATCACACAGCTCACAGCAACCTCCAACTCCTGAGCTTAGGCGATTCTCTTGCCTCAGCCTCCCGAGTAGCTGGGACTACAGGCGCCCGCCACAATGGCCAGCTATTTTATTTTATTTTATTTTTTCAGTTTGGCCCGGGCTGGGTTTGAACCTGCCATCCTCGGTATATGGGACTGGCACCCTTACCTACTAAGCTACAGGCGCCGCCCAGGACTATACTCTTTTTTTTTTTTTTTTTTTTGAGACAGAGCCTCAAGCTGTCACCCTGGAGAGAGTGCTATGGCATCACAGCTCACAGCAACCTCCAATTCCTGGGCTCAAGCGAGTCTCTTGCCTCCACCTCCCAAGTAGCTGGGACTACAGGTACCCGCCACGACACCCGGCCATTTTTTTGGTTGCAGCCATCATTGTTGTTTGGCAGGCCCGGGCTGGATTCGAACCCACCAGCTCAGGTGTATGTGGCTGGCGCCTTAGCCCGTTGAGCCACAGGCGCCGAACTGGGATTATACTCTTATTACTGAGTGGGGTAGACTAAGCTAGGGCGGGAGACAAGCTCAGAAGGGCCTCGTGTGCCATTCTAAAGAATTTGGAGTTTGACCTTGAATGTTATCGGAAACCCCCTGAAGAACAGTAAGTAGATAGGGACCCTGATCTCCTTGCTTTAGGGGGAACGCTGTCTGTAGACTGAGTTATTTCGGGTGGAGATGGTTTGATTGTCTTTGTAGCCCCATTGTTTTCTGATAAACATGTCCTGAGCACCTTCTGTGTGCTCACCCTGAAAGTTAGGGGGTGCGAGAGAAATCCCACTCAGCCTCTGCCCTAGGGCATCAGTCAGCTAGGAGGTTGAGAAATCCCACTCAGCCTCTGCCCTAGGGCATCGGTCAGCTAGGAGGTAGAGAAATCCCACTCAGCCTCTGCCCTAGGGCATCGGTCAGCTAGGAGGTAGAGAAATCCCACTCAGCCTCTGCCCTAGGGCATCGGTCAGCTAGGAGGTAGCAGCGCACAGCTGCACACACCCCAGAGTGCTGCACCTGGTGTACCAGGAGCCGCCTAACTCAGCGGGAAGACGGTGAGTCACAGGTTTCCCCAAAAGATAAGTCTTTGAAGAATGCCTCGTGCCAGCGAGGCACCTGCAGAGCTGGAGGGGAACAGCTGGAGTGTGCACAGGTGGACAGCGCGTAGGTTTGTTGCAGAGAAGGCGCCTGCCGGGAGGCAGAAGGGCCAGTGGGAGGTGGAGGTGGGGGTGGACGCCCTGGCGAAGAAGAGGGACACATCTTGGTGTGGGATTGGAGGAAAGAAATAAGGGTGGTTGTGACTACAGACTCATCTACAGAGGGGGCCGGGGAAAGACCAGGGATGAACACGTGCTTAGTTGGTGAGTAAAGACTGTACCCTCAGCACTACACCTGGCCGATTGCAGGGACACAGCTGACCTTCCCCCAGCCACATTCCTGCCTTCCTCTTGCTCTAACCTCTCCGTGGTCCCCAAACCAGAAAGGTCATCAGCAAATCCTAACTACTCCCACCGGAGACGCCCCTCCTCTAGTCCCCGGGGTGTGTAATCCTCTCCCCTCCCTGCAAATGGCGGGGACAGGAGGGGCTGGAAGCCTGACCCGCCTCCCTGCCCTGCCTGCTCAGGGGTGTCTGGCTCTTCTTGTTCCGGCCCCAGTTTGCTGTCTGTGGGGACCGTTTTCTTCTCTCTTCAGATCTGTCTCCTCAGTGTCCTCAGACTTTTCCCCAAGAGGTGGGCAGTGAGTGGAGACAGGGACCAGCTGCAGGCTGTGCTCACTGAGGGGCTTGCGGTGAAATGATTGCCTCCAGGTTTGAGAACTGTTGAAGTTGGACAATGGGTTTTCATTAGACTCTCCTCTCGAATTTGTTTGCAATTTTTCGTAATATTGAATAAGAAGGTGAAAAAGAAAATAGGATTTTGAAAATGTGAACTTAACCATAATACTTCATTCTTTCCAGTTAATGTAATGAATTATTCACAAAAAATAAAAAACAAAACAAGAACTGTGTTATAGGCACTTTCTTTCTCTCCTTCCCTCTCTCACCTCCAATTCTAGTCTTTGACCAGAGTTATCTGGTACTTCCCCCTGGTTTTATTTTATGTATGTATGTATGTATGTATGTATGTATGTATGTTTTTAGTAGAGATATGGTCTTGCTATGACCTCCTGGGCTCAGGGGTCCTCCCACCTTGGCCTCCCACAGTGCCAGGATTACAGTGTGGGGATTACAGAGTGAGCCACTGCCCAGCCTCCTTCTTGGTTTTAATCAGGGTTGCCCTAAACTCCTTCTGTCTGAGCAAGCTTTACAAAAAGGGTACTTTCCTTTACTTGTTACTCATCCTTAAGGGTAACCCTTAGTGCAAGGAAATCACAATTTAAACCTAACTGAAACCTTCTCCTCCCCTAAACTCTGCTTTTCCACCACAGCTCTAACTTTGATGTGATGGGGGTTGCTGGTTGTCATACTTGTTTTTAAATTACCACCTTGGGCAACTCTAAAGTTAAGGAATCCCTTTTTTTGGTGTTTATTCTTGCTTTTTCATTTTAGCTCATTAATCTGTCAAGGAATCCTTTTTTGTTGAGCATTATCTTAGGTCTCTGATGTTTTGAAAAGAAGTTTCTGGAGCCTGGCTCGGCATCCATAGCACAGTGGCTATGGCGACAGCCACATACACTGAGGGTGATGGGTTTGAACCCAGCCCAGGCCTGCTAAACAACAACGACAACTGCAACCAAAAGCCAGGCGTTGTGACGGGCGCCCGTAGTCCCAGCTACTTGGGAGGTTGAGGCAAGAAAATCACTTAAGCCCAAGAGTGTGAGGTTGCTGTGAGCTGTGATGCAACGGCACTCTACCCAGGGTGACATAATGAGACTTTGTCTAAAAAAAAAAAAAAAAAAAGTTTCTACAGCCTGAAAAGATGCTTAACAATATTCAGCATAAAAAACACATTTGAGATATAAAAGATTATGTTCAGTTGAGACCACATTGCAATTGAGAAACCTGAAGACTGGCTCGGCGCCTGTGGCTCAACGGGCTAAGGCGCCAGCCACGTACACCTGAGCTGGCGGGTTCGAATCCAGCCCGGGCCCACCAAACAACAATGACGGCTGCAACCAAAAAAAAAAAAAAAAAAAAAAATGGCCGGGCGTTGTGGC
>CAUYRH010171627.1:0-35917 GCA_963574655.1 Perodicticus potto | reverse complement strand
ATCACACAGCTCACAGCAACCTCCAACTCCTGGGCTTAGGCGATTCTCTTGCCTCAGCCTCCCGAGTAGCTGGGACTACAGGCGCCCGCCACAACGCCTGGCCATTTTTTGGTTGCAGCCGTTATTGTTGTTTGGCGGGCCCGGGCTGGATTCGAACCCGCCAGCTCAGGTGTACGTGGCTGACGCCTTAGCCCATTGAGCCACAGGCGCTGAGCCTGCTCATTGTTTTCATTATTCTCCAAACCCTGTACCTGATGCACAAAACTACCTTGTGTACAGATGTTTTAAGATATATCATCATTACTGAGCACAGTGGCTCACACCTGTAATCTTAGCACTTTGGGAGGCAGAAGCAGGTGGATTGCTTGAGCTCAGAAGTTCAAGACAAGTGTGAGCAAGAGTGAGAGCAAAAACCCTGTCTCTGCTAAAAATAGAAAAAGTAGCCAGGTGTTGTGGTGGGCACCTGTAGTCCCAGCTAAGTGGGAGGCTGAGGCAGGATGATCCCTTGAACCTAGGAGTTAGAGGTTGCTGTGAGCTATCATGATGACATGGCACCCTAGCCTGGTTTCAAAAAGAAAAGATAACACCAGGTGGCGACTGTGGGTTAGTGGGTAGGGTGCAGGCCCCATGTACCAAGGGTGGCGGGGTTCCAACCTGGCCCTGGCCAAACTGCAACAACAAAAAAATAGCCGGGCGTTGTGGCAGGCACCTGTAGTCCCAGCTACCCGGGAGGCTGAGGCAAGAGAATTGCCTAAGCCCAGGAGTTGGAGGTTGATGTGAGCTGTGATGCCACAGCACTCTACTGAGGGCAATAAAGTGAGATGCTGTCTCTATAAAAAAAAAAAAAAGAAACACCATGATGCTAGCACACAGTGGGCAGAGAGAAAACAGGTAGTCATTGCCTGTTTGACAAAGGACAATAACGTACATTCCTAAACTTCTGAGTCAGCCTATTTTTTTTTTGAGACAGTCTTATTTTGTTACCCTCGGTAGAGTGTTGTGGCTTCATACCCCACTGCAACCTCCAACCCTTGGGGTCAAGCCATTCTCTTGACTCAGCCTCTCAAGTAGTTGGGACTACGGGCACTAGCCACAACGCCCGGCTATTTTTAGAGACAGGGTCTTGCTCTTGTTCAGGCTGGCCATTTTTTTTTTTTTTTTTTAAGAGACGGGGTCTCCCTCTGGCTCAGGCTAGTCTCGAACCGCTGAGCTCATGCAACCCACCTGCCTAGGCCTCCCAGAGTGCTACGATTACAGGCCTGAGGCACTGCACCCAACCTGCATCATTAGATAGTTTAAATAATCTTTGCCTTTTTTCATTATTTGGGCTTTCATTGAGAATGTTAATGCTTTTTCTGAATTCTTTTCCTGAAATCAGGTGTTAGCTTAGGGTTATACTCCAGTTTTTTCTATACACATTTAGGACTCCTGTGTGTCAAGAGATCAGGGTTGGAGACATCTTCTCTAGAGGCCATGGAATAGTGAGTGATTCTGGGATTCTTTCTTAACAGGTCAGTCCCTTGTTCCAAAAATTGGAAAATGACCAGATTGAAAATTTGAGGCAGCGGTTTGGAGGAGGCCAGGTGAGAAAGCTAAAGACTGCTATCATCTCACTTAGCAGTAGCCATGGTGTCATCTCCTTAGTTTCCCTAAGTAGCCCTCACTTATCACTCTTTCCACTTTTGGCCCTGCTACTTCTTCACTTACAGTTTTTCTTTCCTGTCTTAGCTAGAAGAGTACTTGGAGCTAAAGGTAATCACTCCCCTGGTGATGTTATATACAACTGGAGGTTGGGGAGTTTTATGGCAACTGGCAATAACTCTGTTGTTCTTCTCTAGGCAAAAGTATCTCTCAAGCCAGCATTTGTAGACACAGTTGCAACAGTGGGGCCACAGCAGATACAAATGCTGATGGATGAAGTGACAAAACAAGTATGAAGCTTAAGACCTGTGGGAGATTGGAAAAGGCTGTATCCTAAGTAGGTCTTTTCTGGTCTCACTATTACTCTCTTTACTCCTCCTCCTCTTAGGGCAACATTGTCCGAGAACTGAAAGCACAAAAGGCAGACAAGAACCAGATTGCTGCGGAGGTGGCCAAACTCTTGGATCTAAAGAAACAGCTGTCTGTAGCTGAGGGGAAACCCCCTGAAGCCCCTAAATGCAAGAAGAAAAAGTGAAAGGAAACTTGACTCATAGAAAATCACTTTAATGGATATAGATAGTAATAAATAAACATACATTCTCTATATACAAGCCGAGACCCTTTCCTTTTGCCTGTCCTAAGTCTATCCTCTGAATATGTGGGTTTGAGGGTCACATCATTGGCACTAGTGAGAAAGTGGTCAGGAGCCACTTCTGGGAAAGGTAGGTAGTGTGGCCTGAGTAGGGGGGTGATGGTCCCAATCCTTCATGGTTGGTGCAGATTAACCATTCGGTCGATCAAAGCTTGACGAGTTGCCTCTACTTCCTTGGTCAGGCGCTCAATTTCCTGCTTGAGTCGTTCATTCTCTTCAGCTAACTGTGTCACTTTCCTCTCATTCTCCTGTTCTCTCTCCTTCATGCGCTGCTTTCCAGCCCGGGCTAGGGAATGGCCACTCTGTTTCCGTTTCCTGGTTCTTTGGTCTTCCTCTTCCTCCTGAGCCAGGGAGCTCTGACTGGAATCTGGAGAGTGAGGGCTCTGGGAAGTGCTTGTGACCTCTGCTGCTCCTGGCTCCTCAGTCAGCCAAGCCAGAGAGGCAGGATCAAGAGTGGTAAATGTTTTTGTTGATTCCTCCTTCAAGGAAAGAAAGGGAGAGCAGGTATTAGTTGAGAAGGGAAAGGTAACATCACCCCCCATCTTTAGGCCTGGCATTCTTACCTCTTCATTTCCAGGTGGTGAGATATAGGTACTCCCATTTTCATCTGAGGACAAGACCTCTTGCAGGTCCTCATACCAGGCTTCCAGCTCCCAGCTGGACAGTGTCCCGAAGGAGAAAGGCAATGACTCAGCTGCCATCTCTGCAGTTGGATCAGGTCTGGAAAAGTATATACTTAGAATAATGGGGAGTGGGTAGAATAAGCTCCACAAAGCAGTCTTTGTCACAGTTGACAAACTAGTCTACTACCTGTTTTTTTTTTTTGAGACAGAGCCTCAAGCTATTGCCCTGGGTAGAGTGCCATGGCTTCACAGCTCACAGCAACACCTCCAACTCCTGGACTTAAAAAGTGATTCTCTTGGCTCAGCCTCCGGAGTAGCTGGGACTATAGGCACCCGCCACAATGCCCAGCTATTTTTTGTTTGTAGTTGTCATTGTTTGGCAGGACTGGGCTGGATTTGAACCTGCCAGCTCTGGCGTATGTGGCTGGCGCCTTAGCCACTTGAGCTACAGGCTCTGAGCCTCTACTACCTGTTTTTATAAAATTTTATTGGAACACAACCATATCTATTTACATGGCTGCTTTTCGTGCTATAATGGTAGAGATGAATAGTGAGAGACTATATGGCCCTCAATATCTAAAATATTTACTGTCTTGCTTTTTTTTTTTTGGGACAGTCTCACTGTGTTGCCCTCGGTAGAGTGCTATGGCATCACAGCTCACAGCAACCTCCAACTCTTGGGCTTAAGCCAGCGGTTCTTAACCTTCCTAATGGGGCAATATATTTTCATTGTTAAAAAGGGGTTGCGACCCACAGGTTGAGAATCATGGGCTTAAACGATTCTTGCCTAAGCTTCCTGGGTAGCTGGGACTACAGGCACCTACCACAACGCCGGGCTATTTTTTGGTTGCAGTTGTCATTGGTGTTTAGCAGGCCCGGGCTCAAACTCACCAGCTTAAGTGCATGTGGCCTGTGCCCTACTTGCTGAGCTATGGCCCCGAGCCTACTGTCTTGCCTTTTGAAATTTACTAACTCCTAGTCTATACTAATATTCCCTCCTTGCTTTTTGCCCAAGGCTTGAAAAAGCATTCTTACAGGATCTTACAAAGTCCTCAGCCCTTAGTAGCTTCCAGGTACAATTACCGGACCATGTGTGCTCCTTCTGTGTGGGCATCTTGAGCAAATAGTTCTTTGAGTCAGTTTAACCTTGATGGGACTGGAGACTGTCTTTATTGAGGTTGACTTTGAGGGTTAGGTTTTAATTAGGAATAGGAACATGGTCACCTTGTTAGGGGTAAGCCAGGAGAATAGACCTAACTTGACAGCAAAACTCACTCAGAATTCAAACCCTCCTCTCCCACCTTGTTTGGATCTTTCCATAATCTAAGGGCCCAGCAAAGGAAGTCTAAGCAGCTATCTTTTAGGACTTGGTTTGGGGAAAGATTTAAGTTTACCTGCTTTCAGGTGTGGTGATGTATGAAGATACACTTCCTTCTGGAACACTGTGGGGAATAAAGATAACTGTTGACTATTTTTGGAAGGGGGAACAGGCAAGTTCTTTTTATCTCCAGCCACCTATCTTTCCTTACTGCCACTCTTAGAGATAGTTAATGGTGCCTGTAGCCATTTCCAAAGACAGAAGAGAGCCTGACTTCCTTTATTTTTAGCTGACATTTGTAGTCCTAATTACATAATAGCAAAGTCCTGGCCAACTCAGCTTTCTCTAAATCTAAGGCAGGCCTCAAACCTGCCAGGGTGAGGACTAAGCTACAGGAAATATGCACAAATCAAGTGGCATTTTCCTTACTTTATTCCAACATCCTTCAAGCATACACTTCCAGAATGGACCTCTTCTGGAGACTCCAACTCTGGTATCTACTCCTTCCTTGCCATTTCTTTTTGGATGTCTAGTAGACATCTCAAACTATGTCCAAAGACAAAACTCCTGATCTTTCCCTTCCAAGGCCATCTCATTAAATGGCAATTCTAGCTGCTTGAGCCAAAAACCTTATTATCCTTGCTTCCTCTCCTCTCATACTCCACAATCCAATCCAAAGCATTACCAAGTTTGTTTTTTAATTTTTTAATATATATGTTTTTATCAAGAGACAGGGTCTTGCTATGTTTTCCAGGAGTACAGTGGCTATTCACAGGTGCAATCCCACTACTGATCAGCATGGGAGTTTTGACCTGCTCTGTTTCTGACCTGGGCCGGTTCACCCCTCCTTGGGCAACCTGGTGGCCCCCCGCTCCTGGAGGGTCACCATATTGATGCTGAACTTAGTGCGGACACCAGACCAGTATAGTGTACTACAGCCCAGAACTCCTGGACTCAAGTGATCCTTCTGTATCAGCCTCCCGAGTAGCTGGGACTACCGGCGCGCGCCACTGGGTCTGGCAACATTACCAAATTCTCTCAACTCATACTTTAAACACTTCTCACCAATTCCATTGTTTCCGATCTAGATTAGTTTACTATCACCTCTCCCTGAGTACTGTAGAGGACTCCTGACTGCAGAGGGTCTTCCTGATTCTTCTGTGAGTCTATTCACACTAATGGCAGCTAGAGTGGGCATTTTAAAACTTAGGTCACCCCTGCACTCCACATCCTCCAATGTCTTCCTATTTTATGCATATATACATATTTTTGTAGAGATAAGAGTCTCATTTTATGTCCCTTGGTAGAGTGCCGTGGCATCACACAACTCACACCAACATCCTTGGGCTTAGGCAATTCTCTTGCTTCAGCCTCCTGAGTGGCTGGGACTATAGACGCCCACCATAATGCCCAGCTATTTTTTTGTTGTTGCAGTTTGGCTGGGGCCAGGTTTGAACCCACCACCCTCAGTATATGGGGCTGGCACCCTACTCACTGAGCCATAGGTGCCGCCCTATTTAATGCATATTAAAGGCTAATATCCCACAATGGCTTACAAGGCCCTACACAATCTGCTCCTATCCTGCCCCTGATTTTTCATCTACCACTCTCCCTCTTGCTTACTCTAGTCCAGTCCACTGGCCTGTTCTCTAAAGATGCAAAGCATGTTTCCATCTTAATGTTTCTACACTGGCTGTTCCTTCTAGAAAGTTCTTTTTTCCACATTAACTGCATGGCCCACTGCCTTGCCTCCTTTGAGTCTTTCAGTTAAATGTCACATCAGTTAAGTATTTCCTGGCCACTTAATGTATAACTGTAACCTCCACCCTGAACATTCTTTATATCTTTCATTGCTTTAGTTTTCTCTCTAGCACTTAGATTTTGTTTTACTGTATGCCTCTCACTGAGATGACTTTTTTCTTGAGACAGAGCCTCAAGCTATCACCCTGGATAGAGTGCTGTGGCAGCACAGCTCACAGCAACCTCCAATTCCTGGGCTCAAGCAAGTCTCTTGCCTCTGCCTCCCAAGTAGCTGGGACTACAGGCGCCCGCCAAAACGCCCGGCCATTTTTTGGTTGCAGGCGTCATTGTCGTTTGGCGAACTGGGCTGGATTGGAACCCGCCAGCTCAGGTGTACGTGGCTGATGCCTTAGCCCGTTGAGCCACAGGCGCCGTGCTGAAATGACTTTTTTATCTCTAGATATGCCCTGGGTCCCAAGTTGCTTGGCACATAGTAGGCGCTCATTAAGTATTTGTAGAAAATGAATGGGTAAATTCCTCTCAATCTTTTATAGGGAAAGGAGAACTAAGCCTAGAGGCAGAGCAGCAGCTGCCTATCCCCTGGGCCTGCAGATGCAATATTGCCCTGAATATTTCTCTGCAGGGCTGTTCTCCCTGGGGAACCCTTCCTTGCCTTCCAATGTGTAGGACTTGACTTTCATCAGCAGTGAAGCCCTAGGCCAGAGGGCTGCAGAGCCAAACAGGGGGCTAGCCTGATGCAATGGTTACACAGAGATCAGTTGGGAGACAGGACAGAGCAAAGAGACAGGTACCAATCCCAGGGGAAAAACAATACACTGGAGAGAACCCAAATGACTTTCTACACTTAAGATCCAGGCTGCTCTCTTGTGCGGGAAACCCAGACACCTCTGGGGAAAGGGAAACCCACCTCGGCTCCCGCTGCATCTGCACCCCTCCCCCCAATAATTTGTGTCAGTCGTCTTCGAGGTTCTGCTGTTCTCTGCAGGGCCCAGAAGCCCCAGCTACCCAAGTGACCATGCTGACCCCGAGGCGCTGCAGCTGAGACGGGACGGGCTGGGGTAAGAATGCCGCTGGTGGCGAAGCGGCTGAAATCAGCCTGGGCCATGGCCATCCAGTCTTCTCAGAGCAGGGGTGTGTCCTGCTGCCCCGCCTTCCACCAGACAGGCCTAATGAGGTGGCCCGCTGTTGGCAACTGGAGAAAATGAATTTCCCCAAGGGTAGCAGGAATCCTTTCGCCTAACAGCATACAACAGGGCCCATGATTCGGGCAGAGATGGAGTGGACGCTATCGTCCCTAATTACATGAGTCTGTAAGTACTACTCTTGAATACAAAAGGATACTTTCCCTCCCTCGGACGGTCCCTAATTTCATGGCGGAGGGGGTAGGGCACCTCCTAAAGGGCGGACACTCCAACTTTGAGGGGACAAACGATGCTAGCGAAGATGGGAGGGTAAAGGGTAGATTGGGGGGGTGTCAATACTCGCCTCTCTCCTCAGGTTCCGGCTCTGATTTTGGCTCTGTCGCTGCCACCCGTTCATCTTCAACATGATATGCTCTAAGTCTTAGACTCAAGCCTCTGACCTCAGGCTGGTAGGGCTGTGCTCTTTTACCATCGCCTTGCCCTCCTCCGGGGGGCGGGGTCCATAAATCTACCAATTAGAAAGCGGCACGCGGGCATTGGCCCCGCCTTATCCCTCATATCGGCCATTCAGGAACCCCGAGGCACCGCCCCCACCGCTCCCTCAGGTTTGGGGGTCTTCGCCGTCTCGGACCCGGAAGTGGCTTTGGGTCACGAGGCTTCGCGGAGGCGGTGGGTGAGTCATGCGCGCGCGCGGAGGGGAGTGTGGGGGGAGGGTAGGAGGGGGGCGGGGATGATGCAATGTTTGGCAACCAGTGTCTGCGCGCGCACGCGCAGGAGACAGCCAGGGTGGTGGGAGGTGCGGGGGGTGGGAGAGAGGAGAGGGGGCGGGGCACAAGCTTTCATCACCCAACGGCCCAAACGGCTATCAACCGTGGTCGCCCCCAGGCTGCAATGTGGAGCGTCACTGCCGCTTGTCCCCCCCAAAGAGCTGTTGCTCCGCCCATCCAACGTTGGCCCCTGTTTTACCTACTCTTCAAAGGACTCCCTATTTCCCTTGGCCCCTCCCAACTAATGGGCACTTTGGCGTTTTGAACCTTTCTCCTTTGAAAATTTGCATCTATCCACTGGGATTGTGGACATCCGATTCTTCTTAAATGGTCTCCTCTTCTAACCTCCTAACCCTGCTGAAAGGGGCTGAGGTTATGGAATTCCCTTGGTAGTAATTTTCTGCTTCTCACAGCAGAAAATTATCTTGTAGTTTCTGATAAACCCTCAGCATGCTGGAATTCAACGTTTTTTGCCCAATGGCCCCGATTCTGTGTCACTGTTTGCCCTCTTTACTTCTCCCTATGGTGCTCTAGTGCGTTTCACCAGAACTAAGCCCCTCCCTTTTGGCTGTACCAGATAGTAGGTCCTGTGCCACCTCGCTGAGAGGGGCCGCAAGCATCCTGCCTCCTCGGTGTTCGCCGGGCGTTTGCAGTAAAGCCTTGTTGCCTGGGCGTGTATGTGCACTTCAGCTACGGCCGCCGGGACTGGGTTGTCAGGAGCCCACATTCTACTCTGAATTCCCTGACTCTTGCCCAGGACGGTCCGTTCTTGTTTGTGAATTGAAGATATGGAGTTGTAAAATGAAAACTGAACTTGAAGGCAACTTGAACAAAATTTAAAAAGGACCACTAGCTGGGCGGGGTGGCTCATGCCTGTAATCCTAGCACTCTGGGCTGCCAAGGCCGGTGGATTGCCTGGGCTCAGGAGTTCGCGATCAGCCTCAGCAAGCACGAGACCACCCCCCCATCTCTAAAAAGTAGCCGGCGTTGTGGCGGGTGCCTATAGTCCCAGCTACTTGGGAGGCTGAGGCAAGAGAATCACTTGAGGCCAAGAGTTTGCAGTTGCTGTGAGCTATGACGCCACGCACTCTATGCGGGGGACAAAGTGAGACTATGTCTCAAAAAAAATAAAAAAGCACCACGCAAAATGTATTTTTCTTGTACCATCAAAACAGAGGCCATGTGGTGGCCTGTTACATATCCTGTCATACGTTCATGGGCTAGAGTTCATTAGCTAGAGTTTAAGAAGAAACTGTCACAAGGCCCGTTGTGATTGGAGTAGTGTGGCAGTGACAGGTCGTTGGCCAGGCTGCTCGGTCGCTCCAGTCCTCCTCCATCTCCCTTTCCGTAAATGGGGGCTGTGGTAGGTTGGACCAGATGGCCTTTCCGGGCCTAAAGACAGACCAGGTTGTCAGTGACAGGCAGAGGTCATATGACTTGACAGGCCGAGGTCGTGTTGTGACATGTTGACCTGGGGAGGCGGGTCAAGTCGCAGCACACTACCCGGCAAGCCTTTGGGGCGGGGCAGGGCAAGTCGCGACTTTCATCTTTTGGGACTGGCCCCTCCTGGACCTGGCATTCCTGGCTCTCCCAACAGATTGTGGCTTTGGAAGGGGCCCCTCCCCGGGGAGGGCTGGGATTGGCCACCAGTGGCCTGGGAAGAGGCTCAGATCCTTCCGCGGAGGACGGGGGGGCCGCGTGGGGTGTTTGTTCTCTTGGGGATTAATGGGGGGTTGTGGGGGAGGGGTAGGCGCGCTCCCGCATGCGCACTGCGGCCCCTCCAGTTGGCTCGCCGCTGTCCGCTGGGCGGGGGCCCGACCCCGCCCCTCTCCCGTCCGGGCAGCGGCGGCGGCGGCGGCGGCGGCTGCGGCGGTGGAGGCGGCAGCGACGGCGGCGGCGGCAGCAGCCTGCGCGGTGCCTTCTGGGAACGGAATCCCCAGGGCTGCCCCTGGCCTCCATGGCGCATGCGCGGGAGGCCGCTCGGTGATCCGCGGCGGCGGCGGCGGCGCTTCCTGTTAGGACCGGCCGGGGCCGTACCGGAGGCTCGGGCTCCACCGACCCTCCTCCCACCCCCTCCCACTCACCCTCTGGGCCGCGACTGCGCAGGGCGGGGCCGGCCGAACCATGGGCCGCGGTGAGTGCGGGGCCCGGCCCCCCCACCCTGCCCCTCCCCCTCCCCCTCCCCTCCCCTCCTGTCCCTACCCTCTGCCCCTCTGCGTCCTCTCGGCCCCTTTCCCCGGCCCCATCCCCACTCCCCCGCCCTCACCTGCCCCGCCGTTTCTCTCTCACTGCCTGACTTCTGCCTTCCTCACCTCTCTCCTGAGTGCTTCGCCCACCCTCGCCCGCCCTCTCCCCAAGTTCCTTCCTACTTCGTGCGCCTTCCCCTCCTCCCCAAGCTGAGGGAAGCAGTCTGGGTGACAGGGCGCCTTGTTATGAGAGGGAAAGTTTGGAAGCCGCCAGTGTAGGGTGAGAGCGATGGTGAAGGAGGATACTTGCAGGTTTGAGGGGCGTCTTCACGTATCAGAGCAGAACCTCTCTTGGAGCTAATTTGAAGCCAGTGGAATAAGAGGTTCTGAATCCCTTTGCTTTGGACTTGAGGGAAAATCAGGAGCTTCTCAGGAACCTGGGAGAAGACTGAGCTGTGATTCTAACCTCGGTTAAGACCCCAATGAACTAGATAAGTGATTGTCTGTGGTCAGTCAATGGAGCAGGCATGGGGGGAGTTCTGCTGGTACCACCCACAAGGCAGTTGGGCAATTGCCTGGTGACCTGTGGGGCAATCTGTACTTTTTATATGATCTTCCTAGGTAGAGAGCAGCAGGAGACAGACACTCTGGGAGACTTCCTAGTGGCCTAGCATTATGGGAATATGCTCACACTCCTGTTTGAAGGTTTCTGTTCCTAATGGGATAAAGTGGCCTTGCTCTTCACATGTCTAGAAATTGGGCTGATTCCTTGGTCTCTGGATGTTGAGGCTCTTGACCCTCTGATCCCTAGGGACTGGGCTTGGAAACGATGCTTGTGGACTCAGCCAGCAGATCCCTGAGCTCTTTATAGGCACTTACCTCACGTTATTAAGGATCTTTCCCTTGAGAGTGTCCTGGGCTGTGGTGCTTGTTTGAATTGAGCAGATTCCTGACAGTCCCATCTCCTTGTGTTGCAGGTGTGGGCTAAGCTGGTGGCCCCGGCTTTAGACTGGACCCCACAATGTTTGCAGAGATGTTCAGGTAGCTGTGGTGATATGGCAGAAGATTCCTCCTTGTTTTCCATCCCAGCTCACTGAGGGGTTCCTATTGGCACTGTGGGGCTACTCCTGAGTTTTCTTGGGTCACTCCACAAGCTTTACCTTCCAGGAGTACTCCCTCAGGTACCCAACCCAGTTTAATCTTCCTAATACCCACGCGGATGTCTGTGTTAACAGGCACGCGGGAGCTGATTACACACAATGAATGGGGGCAATGAGAGCAGTGGAGCAGACAGAGCTGGGGGCCCAGTGGCCACATCTGTCCCCATCGGCTGGCAGCGCTGTGTGCGAGAGGGTGCTGTGCTCTATATCAGGTATGAATCTTCATACTTTCCCAAGCTCTGTCACCCCTGCTGTCCTCAGCTGCCTGGGTTTGCCTTCTTCCACCCCTCCTCTCCACTACCTATTGCTCTCCTTCGCTCTGCTTCTATCAGCCTTTCTGCTGTCTGTATCTCTGGGCCTTTGAGTCCATTCTCCCTTCTTCTGCCTCTTCCTACATTCCTTACCCTTTGCTCCTCCTCTTACCTCATGAACTGTCCTTTAGGAGTGTTTCCTGATTCTCTGACAACTAACCCATGTCCTCTGACCCTGTCTTCTCCCAGCCCAAGTGGCACAGAGCTGTCTTCCTTGGAGCAAACCCGGAGCTACCTCCTCAGCGATGGGACCTGCAAGTGTGGTCTGGAGTGTCCACTTAACGTCCCCAAGGTCAGAGTGGTGAGGGGTGCTGGAGAGTACAGGGATAAGCCAAAAGACTTAATATAAATCACTGGTCATAGTAGCCCTTCTTAGGGTTCCACTCCTTCAGGGTACCTTACAAGGCTCTACTTCACAGGTTTTCAACTTTGACCCTTTGGCCCCGGTGACCCCAGGTGGTGCTGGGGTGGGGCCAGCATCAGAGGAGGACATGACCAAGCTGTGCAACCACCGGCGGAAAGCTGTTGCCATGGCAACTCTGTACCGCAGCATGGAGACCACCTGCTCACACTCTTCTCCTGGTGAGTATTCTGCCACTTTATAGAAGGAAAACCTAAAGGCCTGGAAGACTGATAGTGGGGGGAGCTCTTTGAGAGGGAGTAAGGAGAAGGATGGAATGGGGTGGAGAGCTGCTTGGTGAAAGGAGGGGATTGAGAGGTTGGGAACCTGTGGGAGTTGGGACTGGAAAAGGCAAAGTTCTGGGAAGAAGAGCCACAGGCTGACCCTCTATTTTTCATTTATTACAGGAGAGGGAGCAAACCCCCAAATGTTCCACACTGTGTCCCCAGGGCCTCCTTCTGCCTGCCCTCCCTGTCGAGTTCCTTCTGCAACTCCACTTAATGGGGGTCCTGGCTCCCTTCCCCCAGAACCACCCTCAGTTCCCCAGACTTTCCCCCCTCTAGCAGGCCCTGGGGTGCTCTTCCCACCACCAAGGCTTCCAGAACCAGTTCCCTCTGGGGGTAGCAACAGCCCCTGTTTTCTCCCAAGGGGCAATGCCCCCTCTCCAGCCCCACCTCCTCCACCTGCTATCAGCCTCAATGCCCCTTCATACAACTGGGGAGCTACCCTCCGATCCAGCCTGGTGCCCTCTGACCTGGGCTCTTCTCCAGCCCCTCATGCCTCTTCCTCACCACCTTCAGACCCTCCTCTCTTCCACTGTAGTGATGCCTTAACACCCCCTCCTCTGCCCCCAAGCAATAATCTCCCTGGCCCCCCTGGTCCTGCCACTCAGCCACCAGTGTCTTCAGCCACTATGCACCTGCCCCTGGTCCTGGGACCTCTGGGAGGGGCCCCCACAGTGGAGGGGCCTGGGGCACCCCCCTTCCTTGCTAGCAGCCTACTTTCTGCAGCAGCCAAGGCACAGCATCCCCCACAACCCCCTCCCAGCACTTTACAGGGCCGAAGGCCCCGTGCCCAGGCTCCCTCAGCTCCCCACTCCTCATCACTTCGTCCCTCCTCTCAACGTCGTCCCCGCAGACCCCCAACTGTACTTCGATTGCTAGAAGGGGGAGGCCCTCAAACCCCTAGACGGAGCCGTCCTCGGGCCCCTGCTCCTGTCCCCCACCCCTTTCCTCTTCCGGAGCCATCCCAACCGATTCTCCCTTCTGTGCTATCCCTGCTGGGCCTCCCCACCCCTGGCCCTTCTCCCTCTGATGGAAGCTTTAACCTTTTGGGGTCAGATGCACACCTTCCTCCTCCCCCAACCCTCTCCTCAGGGAGCCCTCCCCAGCCCAGGCACCCCATCCAGCCCTCCTTGCCTGGGACCACCAGTGGCAGCATCAGCAGTGTGCCAGGTATGTGAGTGTCGCGGAGCCCTTCCTCACTCTGGTGGGAAAGAGACAGCCAAGGCATTTAGGGGGACATTTAGAGAGCTCTTTGGGCAGGGAGGTTAGGTTCTTTGGATCCTGGGAGAAAGGGCCTCACTTGAACTGAATTTCTCTCTTCTTTCACAGGTGCCCCTGCCCCACCAGCTGCCTCCAAAGCCCCTGTAGTCCCCAGCCCTGTGCTTCAAAGCCCATCTGAAGGGCTGGGGATTGGGGCAGGCCCAGCCTGCCCTCTGCCTTCCCTGGCTGGTGGGGAGGCTTTCCCTTTCCCCAGCCCTGAGCAGGGCCTGGCACTGAGTGGAGCTGGCTTTCCTGGGATGCTGGGAGCCTTGCCTCTCCCTCTAAGTCTGGGGCAGCCTCCACCTTCTCCATTGCTTAGCCACAGTTTATTTGGTGTGCTGGCTGGGGGAGGACAACCTCCTCCTGAGCCCCTGCTACCCCCACCAGGGGGACCTGGCCCTCCTTTAGCCCCAGGCGAGCCTGAAGGGCCTTCGCTTTTGGTGGCTCCCTTGCTTCCACCACCCCCTTCAGACCTTCTTCCACCTCCTTCTGCACCCCCTAGTAATCTTCTTGCCTCTTTCCTGCCCCTCTTGGCCCTAGGCCCCACAGCTGGGGATGGGGAGGGATCTGCAGAGGGAGCTGGGGGTCCAAGTGGGGAGCCATTTTCAGGTTTGGGAGACCTGCCCCCTCTACTATTCCCCCCACTTTCAGCGCCCCCTACCCTCATAGCTTTAAATTCTGCGCTGCTGGCTGCCAGCCTGGATCCCCCCTCGGGGACACCTCCCCAGGTAAGGATAGGGGGTGAGTGGGTGGTACAGAACAAGTAGAATCAGATGGGGGCTGGGAATCAGAGGCTTTTAGTTTCATGCCTGAGTTCTTCCTTAGGGCCTTTGGGGGAGGCCTTAGTTCTTGGCTGGGGGTAGGATGGCTACAAGAACTGGGTCTGTGTTTAATAAGTATGGCCTACCTCACTTGAGGTTCCAGTCAGACAGTGAATGTGAAAGTACTAACATCCAGTGACTGTTTTGCTTATGGGAGCTTTATAACCATTCTCTCCTTAGCCCTGTGTCCTGAGTGCCCCCCAACCTGGACCACCTACCTCCAGTGTCACCACGGCAACTACTGACCTGGGGGCCTCCTCTCTGGGCAAGGCCCCCTCCAACTCAGGGAGACCCCCCCAACTCCTTAGCCCTCTGCTGAGTGCCAGCCTGCTGGGTGAGTCTGAGAGAGTACTCTTGGTGTGAAAGAGAAACAGTAAACTTGGGAGGGTGAATAAGTTGGAGAAGAAAGTTGTTGGTCCTTGGATAAAGCATAAAAGAAAGCAATAGGGTCTGTCCAGCCTAATTGGTTTACATAGGGAGAGACCCCTGACTTTGCACATTTCTCAACAGGTGACCTATCTTCACTGACCAGTAGCCCTGGAACCCTCCCCAGCCTGTTGCAGCCTCCTGGCCCTCTTCTCTCTGGCCAGTTGGGGCTGCAGCTCCTCCCTGGGGGGGGAGCTCCTCCACCCCTCTCAGAGGCTTCTAGTCCCCTAGCCTGCCTGCTACAGAGTCTCCAGGTGAGAGTGTGGGTGTATAATTTGCCAGGGAGAGAACTTTTTCTCAAACTGGAAATTAAGGCTTTCTGAGTTACAGTGGGAGACCATGTTTGAGACTGAGATATTATTTTTTGCCAGCAGATTCCTCCAGAGCAGCCAGAAGCTCCCTGTCTACCCCCTGAAAGCCCCACCTCAGCCCTCGAACCAGAGCCTATCCGGCCTCCCCTCAGTGCCTTAGCCCCACCCCACAGTTCTCCCGACCCCCCAGTCCCTGAGTTGCTCACTGGGAGGGGGTCAGGGAAACGGGGCCGGAGGGGAGGAGGGGGACTTAGGGGCATTAATGGTGAGGCCAAGCCAGGCCGGGGTCGAAAGCCTGGCAGCCGGCGGGAGCCTGGCCGACTGGCCCTCAAATGGGGGACACGTGGTGGCTTCAATGGACAAATGGAACGGTCCCCTAGAAGGACCCACCATTGGCAGCATAATGGGGAACTGGCTGAAGGGGGTGCTGAGCCCAAGGATCCACCCCCTGCTGGGCCCCATTCTGAAGACCTTAAGGTGAGTAGAGTGATGGAGGTCTGGGCTCAAGGGCTCTGAGAAGAGGCTAGGACCATGTTGCCTTTTTCTAACTTTTCCTACACACAGAGTCCGTCTTTTCTCAGGTGCCCCCAGGGGTAGTCAGAAAGTCTCGTCGTGGCCGGAGGAGAAAATACAAGTAAGTGTTGGGCTCACCATGGTACTGGCCTTTGCCTCTTGGTTGGACTAGACAATTCTAAGGGCCTACCTAGTAGCTTGGTTTTCAAAAAGAGAAGATACTTAATTTGAATATGAATAAGGATATTAAGCCTTTACTATCCAAATGTAGAAAGTTTCCCCCCCAAACTTCTGGAACTTACTTGGTGCTTGGGGAGCTGTCCCTGATCCTCTATGCCCCTTATTGCAGCCCTACACGGAACAGCAACAGCTCCCGCCAGGACCTTACCTTGGAACCCAGCCCTACAACCCGAGTAAGTGTGTGTGTGTAGGGAGTGCGTAGGTATTGGCAGGGTGTAAGCAATGAGGCAGGAAGCAAAGAGGACTAGAGGGAGTGGGGAGAAAAATAAGACTTCCTGATACCTAATGACTGATTGTCTCTTTCAACTTCTCTCTCACAGGCGGCTGTCCCTCTGCCTCCCCGGGCCCGCCCTGGCCGTCCTGCCAAAAACAAGAGGAGGAAACTGGCCCCGTAACAGCCATACCTGGAGCTGATCTGACCCTGACTGGGGAGAGCTGAGTGCTGAGCCTTGGGAGCCCCTGCCAGCCACCTGCACCTGTGGACAGTGGGTGGGGGCACTACTCCCCACTCAGAGCACAAATGCAAGCCCTTTTCCCTACAATCCCATCCTGAGCCATTGCAGGGGGTAGGGAAGTTCACCCCCTCCCCCCCAAAGCCATGTCACTGAAAAGGCCTGGGGGGGGTGGTATATGGCCCTCTCCCTACCAGGCGCTAAGGGGAGAACACCCCCTTCCCCAGGTCTTTTATTTGTTTAAGTTATTTTTGCACAAATGACTTTTATATTTAATTCGACTTCATTGCCTCCCTCTCAAAGCCAGCAGGCTCAGTTTACAAACCTGTGAGCTACTGTTGGCTGCTGCCCTCCTTCCCAGTGAAAGGTACAAAGCAATAAGCATCATGCATCCTTCCCTGACCCCTCCAACACCCCCTCCCTCTGGCTCAGGTTGCTCAAAGCACAGATCCCCTCTTAGTCCTGTCCCCAGGTTTGAAACACATAGCCTCATTTCAAGGTGTAGCCAGGTTCCCCCCACTTTCCTCTGGGATATTAAAAGGGGGTAAGGGGGCAAAGAGAGCCCTCTGGGCCTCCTCCCATACACACTACACTGCCCCTTCTCCCCCATCAAAACGCTCAGAGACGTTGTGATGATGCGACTGAGGATTATGCAACGCGGTCCAGCCGGAGCAGCCAGCATGACCAGCTGTCCAGGGGCTGCCTCCTGCCTTTTCTTTTGTAAAGACAAGACCCTTGGGAGTTTTAATTCTGTTTTGTACTTGCCCTGTGGGGCCTCCACTGCTTTTCTATGGGAGACACTCTTAATTTAACAGATGAGAATATTTTGAAACTCTGGCTCTGGCTCTGTACTCATTTTTTATTTAGGTTTTCCAAGAACAGGTTACAATTCAAATTCTTATCATGTAGAGTGGCTTAGACTGCCTATCTTGCCATGAATGTTGTCTGTGTCTCAGTGCTGCCTCTTCCCCAGGAAATACAGCAGAGGCCACACAGAGTACAACAGCATTTAATGGTCAGAAACAGTTGTACAGTATTACAAAGCTGTGTTGGAGGACAGGACCCATTCCTTCCCACACTGGGCAAAGCAGTACTGGATGTGAGCTGGCATGTGATTGAGCTCACATCCTTATCCCCTGGACCTGAAGAGAGACCACCATCTAATATCCCCAGCTACTGCTCTATATTCATCAGCAGAGGTGTAAATCCCACATGCAAGAAGACCCCTCACCCCCAGTGTCACATGGGACGGGATGCAAGAGTTAGAATGAAGGGAAGACCCTACATAAGCTGTTAAGAGTTCAGAGGGGCATGGATTACCCCTGTTCACCAGTCCCCAGAGTGCTCACTTTCCCAGCTTCTTCATCCGCTCATCAATGCTGGCAAAGTTTCCCTCAACTGTGGCCAGGTTTTCACGCATGGTTGTCTGCACCTACAAAGGGGGAGAGAGGCTTCACTCTTTGGTCCAGTTCCTTGAATGAGGACCTGAAGAAATTCTCTTAGGGAAGACAAAATAGAGAAGATAGCAGCAGAATATGGATATCTATAGTAGCATAGATATTACTTTTTTTTTTTTTGGACAGAGTCTATCACCCTGGGTAGAGTGCCATGGCAGCATCATAGCTCACAGCAACCTCAAAATCCTGGGCTCAAGCAATCTTCTTGCCTCAGTCTCCCAACCACACTTGGCTAGTTTTTTCCTACTTTTAGTGGAGACAGAGTCTCACTTTTTTTTTTGTTTTTGAGACCAGGGTCTCAGTCGCCCTGGAGCTTAGTGCCATGGTGTCATATCTCTCAGCAACTGCAAACTCTCAGGCTCAAGCAATCCTCATGCCTCAGCCAAATAGCTGGGACTCTTAAGTGCCTACCACAACACCCAGCTATTTTTTAGAGATGGGGTCTCACTCTTGTTCAGGCTGGTCTCAAATTCTTGAGCTCAGGCCATCTACCCACCTTGGCCTCCCAGAGTGCTAGGATTATAGATGTGAGCCACTGTGCCAGGTCTATAGCAGCAATTTTCAAATCATCCTGGAGGACCGTGGACTTAGCTCAGGGTTGCCAAGCAGGCAGGACTCTGAGAATTCCCATCCTTACATTAACCAGAATAGTTCTTTCATATCTTCTGTATAATAAGAGCCAAGTAAGATTTTGTTGAAATGAGGGCTTTACAGGGTCAAATTTTTAGCAAACTGCTCTGGAGGAAGAGGATATTGTCCCAGTCCTTTACATATATTTTCATGTATTGACGGCCCCATGATGCCAGTCTCTCTTTCCATGTTCCCCCCAGCACTGAGAACAGTACCTCCAACAGAAATTGAGGACTTGCTATGTGCCAGGAGTTACTAAAAGAAAGAAGGAACAAGGAAGATAAGGCTCACTATCCAGGGTCAGAAAGGAAATGGCAGAACCAGGTTGGAGCCTGGCTCCTTATTTTAAACCCTGTATTCTTCCCAGTGTGCTATATTCAGAAGCAGCTGGGTAAAGCTAAGCTGAGACTACATAGAAAAAGATTAGATTTTATAAGAAAAAACATCCACTAACTCCTAACAATTCATCTACCTTCTTTCTCCTAATCTACATAACTCTAAGGGAAGTATAATTTTCCAAATGAAAAGACGGATGCTCATAGGTTAAATAAGTTGTCAAAAGTCCCACAACCACTGAAAAGTAGTCTGGAGATTCAAAGCAACCCCTGCCACAATAGCATGCTACAAAGTGGGCTAAGGCAGAACCCTAGGAGAGAATTGGAAAACCTAGTTTGTATGTGTTAGAGAAAGAGACAGCCAGTCAATGAAGAGGTACACACCTGGGTCAAGAGGGTGGCGTTGTCCTTAAGGGAATTAGCAATCATCTGCTGGGTGGTATCCAAGTGTGTCAGGAGCTGCCCAAACTGCATGGCTACAAAAGAAGAAAGAAAGGGATGGTTAAGGCTAGAATAAAAGATGAGAGAAGGGAACAAAGTTGTCCACTTTTTAATTTCTTTTAGCACTGCTGGCAGCTGGCCTCCCACCTTGCTCATGCAACTGCTTGATGGTGACAAGTCTCTGCACTAGTTCAGGGAGTGTGGAAGCAATGGGGCTCCAGCGCTGTATGGCTTCATATAGCTGGTGGACCTGAAGGGATGTGACAAGGCCCAGAGAACACAGTTGAGGCAGCCAGTGACTGATAGCGCACTGATATGGGGAAGAATCAACTGGCCAGAGGGGAGCACTGCCCTGACGTTCTCAGCTGATAAGAGCTTATGAAGACAGAGATCTGCGTTTTCAGCATGTTCTCTTGCTTTGATGTTACTACTCGGAGAACCCGAGGTAATGGAAAGGAGTATGAAGATGGGATAGGTGTCTTCCTGACCTTGCTTTGCGTATCTGCATCTTCTACAGAGGCTTTATGCTTGGCAATCTCATTCACTTTTCCTAGGACGCTCTGAAAACACAGATTTTAAGGTTGATAGGGCATTTAGGGCTTCTAAGTCCCAATCTACCCATAATTCAATTTGCCCTCATTTAATACCTGCAACCGAGCCTCCACTTGGTCCAAAACTGCAAGGTCCAGGGCGCCCACCTTTGCCTGCAAGAGCTCTACAGCCTCCTGAGGGTAGAGTGGGGGCAGGCATCACAAAGGGGGAGGGAGAATACCATTCCACCAGAGTTAATATATAGCTACAGACCCAGAAATAATTCTGAAAGCAAAACCAATCCCAATATCCCCTCTGTAATACCAAACACTCCAATTCCTTCCAAACTCACCATAAGACAGGTTCCCTGTAGTCCTGCAGAAAGGGGATTCTGGTGGAAAAGGAAGACAGAAATCAACAGTTGTTGTATCTGCATTTGATTACTACCTTCTCCCATCCTTCCTAATTCGAGCTGATCCCTGCAAAGCTCTTTCCTGATTCCTCCCAGGCTTATATGGAATGCTGTGGATCTTAGGGCTCAGGGCGCAGGGTCTAAGGCTCACACCAAGTATAGAAGACACCTGACCTGAGCATCCTGATCACAGCGCACAGTTGCCTCCAGCTCTGTCAGGCGCTTCTCAAGTTCTGCAACCTAGTGGGAAGAAGAAGGTAAGATTGCCACCTGCCTCCCTGCTGACACAGTGTAATCAATAATCGCTCCACTCCCTGCTCCAAAGGACTCCTTTCCCTGGACCGCATCCCTAGCCGCAATCTTAAAATCCTAACTGAAGGTAGATGGGCAAAGGAAGCAGAGAATGAGGAACGAGGAGGAACCAGAAGCTTCCCAGCACACTCTTCCCGGGTCTGAGGCCTTGGTGAGAGGCAGGAAAATCTCCAAAGCCACTTCTCCCTGGCTCCCTAACCAACTCCATATGCATACTTACTTTGGCAGCTTGAGAGAACTTGTCCTGCTCAGGCCGAGAATGTAGTTCATAAGTGAGAAGGCTGCTATCTGGAGAGGTTCCAGTGGTGGGTTTTCCCCCTGAAACTCCTTTGCTTTTCTTTGTTGCTTCCAGCTGCAGCAGTAGGCGCCTAGGTCACAAGACCAAGTAATATTGTGACTTGAAGGCTGAGGGCCAATCACTCTCTCACTTGTGCCTGATAGTCAGCATTGAGGAACAACTGAGCCACCTCTCCCCTTAGCATCCCTGTCAGTAGCTGGCAGAGTCCCTCCACAATCCCAATCAGCAAAGATTTTCCGACAAAGTAGGGCACCCGCTCACTTAGCCAGAGCTCCGTCAGGGTCAGTGAGGTTGACTGCGGCGTCTGGCCCCAGAAGCTTCTCCAGGTGGGAAGCCACAAGCTGCTGCTTCAACATTGCCAGCTGTTTAGCCAGCACCACAGGGGTCAGCTTCTCCTCAGTGGCTGACTCCTTCACTGCTGTCTAGTATGAAAAGAGTAGACTGTGAGAGGGTGGTAAGAATGAATCAGGAAAAAAAATGGATCAAGACCCTGATGGGTCGTTGTGGCTGGAGTTCACTGGAATGGCTTTAAGCACCAGAGACTGCCCACCTCCAGCACTGGAGGCAGACCCATGTATAACCCTAAACTCTGAAAACCCCAGCCCTCCAGCCAGGAGCTTAGGGAATCCTTTTCCTACTATCAGAAGTCTTCCTCTGCTATGTAAGTCACAGCAGAGATGGGAGAATAGAGTTGATACTTACCTTGATTTTCTCAACTTCACTTGTCAGCTCTTGGACCTCATGGAGTAGTCGCTGATACTTTTGCTGGGGTGTCTCCTTGACTCCTAGACCCTCTCCAAGCTAGAGAACAAGCAGAGAGTAATGTCAGACCTCTCATCATAGGGAGCCTCAAGTATTTATCCAAACCCTGGGCCTAACTCATAAGGGCATCATTTCCAATTCAGAATCCACAACACCATAGTACAGATGAAGTGGAGTCAGCCAGGGGCCTTGAGACTCTCCAGAACTCTCGGCTGCATTCTGTTGGGTTTCTCAGAACCCCACCCAGAAAAACTCAGAATCCTGCCCGTATCTCTTGATTTCCCTCCTGAATGCTCACTAGGTAGGATGACTACACCATTCCCACCAGCACACACAACAAACCATCTCATATTCTCCAGATTCATATCCTGTCCTCTTGGTTTTTCCAATACGATCTGAGAAATCTGCCAAGAAAGAAGATGGAACTGAGGGCCTGATCTAGGTCTCATGGTCTCAGTTGACCATGAGAGCTTTCATAGGAGATCTACATGAGGGACCCTTTCCCTAGAGCAGAAGTCACTAAGACCTGAGGATAGGAAGCTACTTCTCATGCTTGTCCTTCAGGGTCCCCCCAACCCAACTTCCAGCCCAGTCTTACCAAGTCCCTTTGTTCCCACTCTCTTGTCTTTGAACTTGTCATAGGCAGCATTGGGATTGACAATGATGTGCTCCACACTTGTGCTTGTCAGTTCCTCCTGCAGAAACAGGCAATTTAGATCAGTGGCAAACTCTTTCTCATACTAAAACATCGTCTACCCCACAAACCCCCAAACTATCAAGAAATTGGGCCCTATTTTTCCAAGGGGAAAGAACAGTGGCTCTATTCCAAGCTGCTGACCCAGACTCAACCTAAGAAACAGAAGCTTCCTGGTGAATTTGAAGCCTCAGTTGTATAAATATTAACACCCTGATTCAACTGGGAACAGAAGCTGTGTAACCTCCCCACCCTGTCTGTACATAAGCCTCCCCACCTCCCCACCCTGCCTGTACATAAGCCTCCCCCCCTCCCCACCCTGCCCTCCCAGTTATCTGGCACACACCAAGCACTCAAAGCAAGAACAAAACCTGATCTCTTTTAACCTCCCCTCCCAAAAGTAAATCTCCTTGCCCGCTGAGCAAGTCCACTTTAAAGCTGAGCTCCCATCCTTGCTGGAGGGAAAGAGGAGGGAAGGCAGACAAACAGGACACTAACTCTGAGTGTGAATCAGGGTTTTACACCTGCTGAAGGTAAGATACCACCTCTTAAATACAAAAGTCAGGTGGGCAGAGGGCCTGGCTAGAAGCCTGGTTTCCAGGCTACCCTGAGGCCAGAGAATTCATGAACAGGAAGAAAAGGCAAAGGCATACTGGATTATTTTCTAAGGGACATCTTAGAAGCAACAAACATAAGCAATATCTGCTTACCAAGAGCACCCTTGGGTGAAATGAAGAGCCCAGCACCTCCTTATGGAGAAGCTGCAGCACCTGCTTTGCTCCCTGACCCTGTGCTGCACTTCAGGCACTGAGTTCTTCCATAAACAGGGGACACAGCAGAGGAAGGGGAAGAGATTTCACTCTAGAACTTGAGGCAGAGAGGCTCCCTCTTTACTAGACATCTACTTGCTGGTCATATTCCAATTAACTACACCGAGACTGGGCACCCCTGAGCGCGCGTCCCTTCTCAACTGTCAGAAGCTGACAGTTGCCGAGAGAGTAGTAAAGGAAGGAGGAGACCCAAGAGCCCTTTCTTATTGGGGATGGTATCTCCACTTTCTATGGGAGGAAGACAAATGAGTCCTCTTTTCTTCACCTAGGACAACAGTTCACAACAATGACTAAACATTAGGATCACTGAAAAAAATTTTTTTAAAGGCCTAGGCCCTCTTCTGCAGATTCTGATGTAATTATCCTGGGGCAGGGCTAGCTGATTCTAATCTGTAGCCAGGACTGAGAACCTCTTTTGTGTGAGGGTACGTGGGGAGAAGGGGTGAGGGGAGAAATGAAGAGACACCAGGAAAAAGAGCTGCAGAAAGTAGGGAGCTCCTTTCTTCACCTCTGCTCTGCTATTAGTCAGAAAAAGAATCACTGTGGGTGGCGGCTTTAAAAATAAGGGAGAGTGGAAAGGAGAAAGTTATCAACTTTGATATTTCTCTCTTCTGGGAACTGCTGGGCAGAAGAGCAAGATGTATAAATGTATAGATCAGGGGAAAACAAAAGGCCTCAATGTCCCATCTGCCAGTGCCTGGGGAAAGAGACATTTGAGTCCCAAATGATTATCTCTTCAGCCTTCTCTCAAAAGACCCACCAGTCAAATAAATAATTGTGTGGTCTCTGGCCTCTCTCTATAAATGGTTTGAGAAGGACTGAGGCTCAGGCTGAACAACCATCTTCTCTAAGTTCACACTCAGGAATATGCCACTTCTTCCTGTGAAAGCCCCCACTCAAGGCCAATGAGGTAAAATCCGTTCTTTTTTTTTTTTAATCCTCTTAAAAAAGAGGAACGGGAGGCATAACCTACAGACCAAAGAAAGAAATTAATCACAGCTCCTGTTTGTTAAGCCCTGATTACGGGCAGGCACTATGCATACGAGAACCTACTTTTTTATTTATGACCCTAAGTAGGGGAAGGGAGGAATAAAAATAGGTCAACACATAGAAGGTGAGTCTCGGGCTCTGGATAGCGCTTTCCTTCCACTATTTCCTGCTGTGGGAGCACGTCCTGGGCCAGAAGGGCCGCCCGACGCTGACATCCTCTTGGAGCCTCTCCAAGGCTGTGTCTCTGGGACACTCAGGTGGGCAGCACACACTCTGGTCCTCCAGTGGCACCTACTCCGCCAGTGTCTCTAAGATGTGGGGACATGTCCTTACGGGGCATGAGGTGGGGACAGTGTCCTTACGGTAACTTGTAAGATAGGAAAATGCTGTCAGTGGAGTGTGGGACTGAACAGGGGAATGAAAAGATTTAGTAGAGACAAAAGGATAGAGAAACAACTGCCCATCACAGCACACCCCGTTAAAAAGCAGATGAAAGGTCAGGCTTCTTACCAGCTCCTTGTGGTTTCCCCAGAGGTGAGAAATCAAAAGAGTTAAAAGGAAAAGGAGTGGGGGAATGGGGATGAGGGAGGGGGAAAAAAAGACAAAATTGTTATTAGCAAATTGTCACATGCACTTCATGACAGTCTTCAAACACACTGCACCACAGGACCCCAGGGGAACCTAGCAAAATTTGGAGGGGCCAAGAAATTTCAGCTGGGGTCACCACATACTCTAAGAGAAAGAAGAGCATTGAGACCCTTTCCTCTCTGGTGGTGAGGATGTCATGAAGCTTTGCCATTAACAGCAGCAATTTAGGATTATCTGAGAACTAGGAGTTAGATGTCACAAGCTAGTGGCATGGGATAGGAAAGTGTGGAAGACAAGGCTGAGGTGAGAGGGAAGTTACAGAAATGGCATAACATGAAGCAGAGATTATGGAGATTCTGATGACCTCCAGCTGATAGTGGTCCATACTTCGCTAGGGGGGAGTCCCCTTACTAGTTCATGGCCCAAGTCTTCCTGACTCTTGATTTCTCTAGTGGTGAAAAATTAGACATTTGGATGGCAGAATCAGTTATAGTGAGAGTGCTCATGTGAGTGGTCTGATGACTTTGGGTTAGGCAGAACAAAATGTGTCCAGTACAGATGGTGAGTTCAAGGAAAGATGGAAGTACTAAGTGCAGCCCAGTTCTCATTTCCTGATGCCAGAGGAGAGGCAGAGCAAATCCTGGCCCCTCAAGCAGCCTGGCGTGTCTATATCCACTCTGAGTGGCTGGTCGCTCACCCTATAGCTTTCAGCGGTTCAGAGTAATTCTGCCATGAAATGCTAGCACAGAGTCAAGAACGCATCAAGATTCACAGCTGCCAGCCCATGCGCAGAACACATTCTTTTAACCCTTCACAAGATTCACAGGGGTAGGAGGGTGGACAAGGAAGAAGCGTGAAGAGTATTTCAAGGCCTTATTTTAGTCCAGGCCACATAGATAAGGCACTCCCACTTTCAGGCAAGACTGGTTTAGAACTGCCAGGGGAGGAAATCCAGTGGTATGCCCTGCCTTTCCAAGAGCTCTGGTGATGGGCAGATGGAAGTGTGGAGAGCTGATGGTCATGTGAGTATGAAAACCCATGGTGTGATAAAGACAAGTGCTTACTATCCCAAGATTTCAACCTGATACTTATGAACCTCAATCTCTCTGCTCCCTGGCTGATGCCTGGGTTCACCTCAGCCAAGACTCTTCTTTTAGCCCACGGTAGGGGTAGCTCCAGGTCCTGTGGTCTAGGCTGGGATGTCTCTGCACAAAGTGGGCATAAGCACTCATGGGTGCACACATACGAACACAGAGAAGCACACACACTATACCTTTCTCTGACTTGTCCCACCAAGCTAAAACCAGCTTGGGAGAAACTTAGGGATAGGACAATGGGTCATAAGTTCAAGTTCTAATCATAAGGAATGCGCAGAACAGGGAGGAAAGAAAATCAAAGAAAAAGGGCGGCACCCGTGGCTCAAGGAGTAGGGCGCCAGCCCCATACGGCGGGGATGCCAGGTTCAAACCCCACCCCGGCCAAAAACTGCAAAAAAAAAAGAAAATCAAAGAAAAAAAAGAGTGGTATATTAGTTTATATATAGTATATACCACCTCCGGGTCTGTCCTAAGGGGTTGACTGAGGGATGACATTTTAGGGATAATTCCTGTAACCTAGAGTAGTTAACAGTCACCATGGAAACCTAGTACACCACAGCCACCTTGATTGGAAAATTTCAAGATCTCTGATCCCAAGTACCAGTTTACTTGGTAAGCGACCCTCATGCCCTTCTGTTAATAGGATGCCAGAATTCCCCAGGGCTTTTTGGCTAAGTGGTTGTGCTTCAGAAAGGCAAGACCTCAAGTACTAAGTCAGACAGAGGAGGTGGCCACTGCTGCTCTCTGAGCCTATTCAGGATCTATGCCAGCGGTTCTCAACCTGTGCGTCATGACCCACAGGAACTGTATTAAAGGGCTGTAGTATTAGGAAGGTTGAGAACCACTGTTCTATGCCAACACTGCAGCCAGGGAATTCAGAATCATGATGACAAGGGAGATGAACAGAGCCACAGAATAAAACTGTCCAGGATGGACCAACATAATGCTGACCATTTTTAAAGGAGGGGTATAGAAACAGAAAGACTAACAAAAGCAAAATAACTCAAGTTATTATCTTAATATTGCATACAACACCTCCTTACCATCCCATTGCTTCTTTGAAGGCCTGGCATGGGGAAGAGTAAAGGGAGATTTTTTCAGGAATAACATACATATAGCTAAGAAATAAGGGTCTTTTGTTCTCCACCCTTGTCTAGAGTAGCTAAAAGTTATTCCATAAAAAACTTTTAATTTCAATGGCCGGGTGTTGTGGCGGGCACCTGTAGTCCCAGCTACTTGGGAGGCGGAGGCAGGAGACTCGCTCCAGCCCAGGAATTGGAGGTTGCTGTGAGCTGTGATGTCACAGTACTCTATCCAGGGTGACAGCTTGAGGCTCTGTCTCAAAAAAAAAAAAACAAACCTCTTAATTTCATCTTAGTTTGAGGAGGAGAAAGACAACCCCCCTTCTAACTTTTAGTCTCTAAATGGCTCAGGTTCAAAAGCATTCATAGCCTCCATGTTTCTATCCCATTCTCCACTGGACAGTTTTAATCTGCAGACCTCACAAGGGGAAGAGACAGTGATTCAGGGATTATAGTGTGTTTTGAACCCTTGATTAATGATCTTTAAATATAAGGACGGCAGGCCCCTTGGCCAGGGACTTACTTGAATTTAAAATGATTAGCTATAATAATAGCACAGTGGCAGAGCATTGCATGCGAGATGGTAGATGAAAAAAACATGCAGAGAAGAAGCATTGAATGGTCTTACTTGTGCAAACTAGTGTCCAGGCAAGGTGGTGAGGAGGGAGGATGGGGGAAGCATTAGGAAAAACTCAGGTAAGTTCAGTGCGCCAACAGTCAATGAACACAATCAAGCACATTTGTGATATTTTGAACTGTAAGGAAGAGAGCCTACTCTTTCTCATCTCAGGAGCATACAGCAGTGTCTATTTTTTTGAGAAATGAAGCCTCTGCCCAGGCCCCATTAAACTATGGCTAGGCCTCTCCCCCATCCCTTTCATGGCTTAGGGGTAGTTATGCTATAAAGAGAGAAACTAAATCCTGTTTCTAGTGAGGTTTTCTTAATTTGCCTCCCTTGCTCCAGCCGGTCAAAAGCCGTGAGCAGAATGCCTCATGGACCCAAGGCAGGCTATAGGCCTAGGGTGAAGGCAATCCCATTTAGGAATTAGCTTTCCTAACAAGACATTTTAAGAAAAGTGTCCAGTCCTAGCATTCTGGGAGGCCAAGGTGGGTGGATTGCTTGAGTTCAGGAGTTTGAGGCCAGCCTAAGGAAGAGTGAGACCCCATCTCTACTAAAAACAGAAAAACTAGCCGGGTGTGGTACAGGTGCCTATAGTCCCAGCTACTTGGGAGGCTGAGATAAGAGGACTGTACAAGCCTAAGAACCTGAGGCTACTGTGAGCTACAATGTCACAGTACACTACTGAGGGCACAGAGTGAGACTCTGTCTCAAAAAAAAAAAAAAAAAGAAATCTCCAACTGAGCCATTGCCCCAATCAATCAAAGTATCTGGAATGCATAGTACTCTTCCCAGACAGAGGAGGCAAGAACTAGCCCATGTGGTTCCCTGGCTCATTCCTGTTTTAGAATAGTTTGTAGAAATCAGGATCATCTGTAGTGAAATTTAAATCTTTTACTACTTTCCTCCCTCTTTCTCCCCACTAGGGGAATCATAAAACTTTTGTGTTTTTAGGGTTTTTTTGGGGACAGTTTCATTTTGTGGCCCTTGGTAGGGTGCCTTGGAGTCACAGCTCACAGCAACCTCAAACTCTTAGGCTCAAGCCATTCTTTTGCCTTAGCCTCCCAAGTAGCTGGGACTATAAGAACTTGCCACAATGCAATACAGCTATTTTTAGAGATGAGGTCTTGCTCTGGCTCAGGCTGTTCCTGAACCTGTGAGCTCAGGCAATCCACCTGCTGTGGCCTCCCAGAGTGCTAGGATTACAGGCATGAGCCATCTTTCTCAGTCATAAAACTTTTAAGTTAAACTAGCAACTAAGATTTTTAACAGATATTAGAGGACATTATTTTGTTCAGCAAAATAAAATAACCCAATTTCTTCCACAGTGGAAAAATCAGAGGAAGGCGGTTAAGGGACAGTTAAAATAGATTTGACTATTCCTTTATGGCTGTCTGTCTGCATTTATTTATTTACAGAGTCTCATATACCTTGGATAGAGTGCCATGGTATCATAGCTCAAAGCAACCTCAAACTCTTGGGTTCAAATGACATTCTTGTGTTAGCCTCTCAAGTAGCTGGGACTATAGGTGCCCCCCACAATGCCCAGTTAGTTTTTTCTATTTTTATGAGACAGAGTCTCACTATGTTACCCTCAACAGAGTGCTGTAACATTATAACTCACAGCAACCTCAAACTCCAGGACTTAAGCGATTCTTTTGCCTCAGCCTCCCAAGTAGCTGGGACTACAGGTGCCCACTACAACATCTGGCTATTTTTTTGTTGTAGCTGTAGTTGTTTAGCAGCTGGGACGGGTTCGAACCCACCAGCCCCAGTGTATATGGCAGGTGTCCTAACCACTGAGCATGAGCACCGAGCCAGTTTTTTCTAAGTTTAGTGGAGACAGGGTCTCACTCTTGCTCAAGATGGTCTCGAACGCCTAAGCTCAGGCAATCCTCCTGCCTCGGCCTCCCAGAATGCTATGATTACAGGTGGAAGCCACCGCGCCTGTCTATTTATTTTTTCTTTCTTTTATTTGAGACAGTCTTGTTCTGTCACACTGCATATAGTGCAAGGGCATGATCATGGCTCACTGCACCTCCAATTCCTGGCTCAAGCAATCCTTAGACTCAGCCTCCTGAGTAGCTAGACTGTAGATGTACACCACTACACCTGGCTAATTTCTTCTATTTTTAGTAGAGACAAGGTCTCACTCTCAGTCAGGTTGGTCTCTAACTCCTGAGCTCAAGCAATCCTCAGCCTTAGCCTCTCAGAGTGCTAGGAACCACTATACTCAGCCAACTATTCCTTTACATAGAAATCTGAAGCCATATTGATTATCTCCAAAGAGAACAGAGTGGTAGCCGGGGGATGGAAGAGGGACTTTTCACTATGCAGCTTTGAATCTTTGTTCCATGTGCACATAGTACCTATTTTAAAAACTGATGAAAGTTGAAAATAATGTGGAGACTAAGGCAGAGAATGCTGTTGCCTGAGGTTAAGAAAGTGACTGAGAACCTCATGGTTCAGTCACAAGAGAGGGGATGTGCACTGTCACTTATGAAGAGGACAGGCTGCTAGTGAAATTCCAGGTCTCATGGACACATTTCTGGATTGCCTAAGCATACAACTCACTGCTCCTCAAGTTGCATATTTACGTCAGTATTGAGAGCAGTGGCAGAGCAATTACTCAGATGACTTCCCGAAAGCTGCCCTCCTAAGGCCCATAGGGATAAGCAGGGGCCAGAGACATTAGCTGACATCAGGAAACATCTAAGCCCTAAGGGCTCCTGAAGCAGCTAAGTCTCCTCACCTCACTCTTCCCTAGTGACTGGCAGTCACTTAGCTGAGCCTTAGGAGATGGAGGCAATTTGATTCCTCTGGTATTTGCCGTCTAGCTCCCGTGCACTTCTATACCAGCATCCCAGGCAACACGCCACAGGCAACCAATGCTCATGGTATCTTCTCCCCATAAGCCACCCCTACCAGATGCTACCAAAATTGGCTGCTCAGGCTCTGCAGAGAGAAACAGCCAATCAGAGATGCACATTCAAGTTCTTTCACACCTAGAATGGATGTTATCTTCTTTTTATTAAGGGAAATCCCAGAATGTTTAAAAGAACAATGACAAGGGTGCCGGCCCCATATACTGGAGGTGGCAGGTTCAAACCTGGCCACAGCCAAAACTTGCAAAAAAAAAAGAAAGAAAGAAAAAAAGAAAAAAAAGAAAAATGACAATGTATTTTTTTTGTTTGGAAAGGGGATTGCTCTAATACTTCTTGTTGTATCACAGTAAGAGACAAAGAGTAGAGCTCCACTGATTATTTTACAATGAAGGTTTGATATTCCATAGGCAGAGGCCTAGACCTGACTTGAACAACTCTGAACTGTGTTAGAATAGTGAAGTTCTCAGTATATGCTTATCCCTCTTATCTGCAGGGGACTGGCTTGGGACCCTACTCAGACACCAAAAATTGTGGGTGTTCAAGTCCCTTATACAAATTGGCAAATTGGCAAAGTATTTGCATCTAACCTACACACATCCTCCTATACACCTTTTTTTTTTTTTTTTTGGAGACAGAGTCTCACTTTGTCACTCTCGGTAGAGTGCCATGGTGTTACAGCTCACAGCAACCTCAAACTCTTGGGCTTTAGCAATTCTCTTGCCTCAGCCTCCCAAGTAGCTAGGACTATAGGCACCTGCCAGAACGCACAGCTATTATTTATTTATTTATTTATTTATTTATTTTTTGAGACGGAGCCTCAAGCTGTCACCCTAGATAGAGTGCTGTGGCATCACAGCTCACAGCAACCTACCATTCCTGGGCTCAAGCGAGTCTCTTGCCTCCACCTCCCAAGTAGCTGGGACTACAGGCGCCGCCACAACGCCTGGCCATTTTCTGGTTGCAGCCATCATTGTCATTTGGTGGGCCCAGGTGGATTTGAACCCGCCAGCTCAGGTGTACGTGGCTGGCGCCTTAGCCCGCTGAGCCACAGGAGCCGAGCCCCAGCTATTTTTTAGAGATGGGGATCTTGCTCTTGCTCAGGCTGGTTTCAAACTTGTGAGCTCGGGACATCTACAATGCCTCAGCCTCCCAAGTGCAAGGATTATAGGTGTGAGCCACCTCATCCAGCTCTCCTATATTCTTTAAATCATCTCTAGAACCCAGAAGCCTAAGTCACTAACCCCAAACCTGTTCTGAGATATTTTATTAGCAATGCCTAGTACAATGTAAATGCTATCGTGTTTTTAGAATTTGTATATTTTTTATTGTTGTATTGTTATTTTTCATTTTTTAAAAATATTTTCAATCCATAGTTGGTTGAATCCATGGGTTCAGAACCAGGGATATGGATAGCTGACTGGATACATTCCTACCTCGTGAAGGTAGAGGCAGCTTCCTCTCAGATACATCTTGTACTAACATGTGCACACTCAAGTTGTTGGACAACAATATCATCTGCATTATCTCCAGGATACTCAAGCTTGGGGGACAGATTGACATGCCAGCAAGTACACAAGCCACAAAGAACACACCATTGAGAGAGGAAACAGGGAAGGTGTTTCCCACACCTTCCCACTTCCACATAGGGGAATCAAATAAGGAGTAAGTGAGTACGCCAAGCCATACATTATAAGCCAGCAACCAGCATTTCCCAGAATTAACCAGCCCCACAGACAAAGCCACAGGACTCACAGACACACTCACTGCAGTGACTCTTTAATCATATCTTTACAGAGATCCCAGCCCAGCTCTCTTTGGAAATAATAGAACCTAAAACACACTCTATAAAACATGCTAATAGATGTTTGTCCCCCTTTGCACTTACACAAAGTTTTTACTACGCTGATTTCCATTCGTTCAATTTTGGTTTTTTTCTTCCATATGTTCTTTATACATATCTTATTCCTAAGGAGTCTGGGGCTCCTTGAGCCTGTGCATTGCACAAAAAATCAACATAGAAAAAATACATTCAACAAACAATGCTGAGTGTTTCCCCTCCTAGTTATAATGTATCCACAACTAATTTCTCCCTTCTCAGAATTCTTGGATCTGAAAGTGGTACCACAGCTTCTCCACTGTTGATATGAAAGATTCATGTTCTTCCTCAAATCTGTTTTGCTGACTAGGTCTCTAATCCTTCTAAAACTGCCAAATCACTTTTTATTCCTTGCCCAGGGGAAACTGAATAGTCATATAAAAAAGTCTCTATTCTTCAAAGTCCAGTTCTTGGTAGCAACTAATGAGCATGTATTAAGTGTAATACTTTATGAAATAGGTTAGCCTTCTTAACCTCAAGTGCTCTAATAAATATTCAGCTTTCCTTATTCATGGCCATGGATTAGAACCCAGAGGCCTAACCATATCAGTAGCCCCAAACCTGTTTTGAGATACAATTTTTTTTAAAGGCCCAATGATCAGGGCTTTGCAAACAGGTCTTGTTAGTTGTAACTAACTTGACTTTCCTTCCTCACATTGCTCACTGGTGGCTACAAGCCCCACAATCTATATACCACTCAGGCTGGGGTTGGCATACCCGCTTATTGCTGTGGCTTGCCAAAGAAAGGGAAGGGCCTATCTAGGGCAGAGAGGTCAGTCCAGAGGAGTCTTGTGGCAGCACACAGTCTTACCGCATCAAACTCCGCTTGATCATCCTCAGGTAGGTCGCTGGTTTCATATACATCTGGCTCATTTCTGGCCTGTAGGTAGAAGCAGTGACCACCCAAACTCACTAACCAGGACCCACCAACACCCCTCACCCCACTTCCTTTCCCTTTGATCAAGCTAATGGAAAAGTCAGGTTGTGATACAATGACTCTGTCCCTTTCTCCTCCACTGGCTCTGTGAACAGCATCTCAGTTCCCATGTCTCAGAGAGGTGGAGGTAACAGCGGGGACAACTGGGACCTGATGGCAAACGGTGATTATTAAGTGGATAACAAAGATGTTACCCTGAGTCTGGAGGGAAGACGGTCCTTGGCAATCACTATGTCAGAAGTAGGTGAGAGCTATCCTCAAATTAGGCCTTGTACACCACTACCCTGGCACAAGGGTTCAGAGTGACTCAGGACCTTGGTACTCAGGTCCTCTGTCCCCACCCCCACCAGAGAATACAAGCAGGGCAACACAAAAGGAGCAGGTATACGGGGACGGAGGGGTGGGGATGGGGCCAAGGCACGGGTTCCCCAAAGAACAGAGTTCCCCATCTGGCACAAGAAGGGTTCTGCCTCGGTAACCTCTTCCTTGGCAGGATGAAGGCCATCACTAAGTGGCCGGATGTGTGTTTGGGGGGTGGGGATGGAAAATCTTATGGGGAGCTTCTGAGAGGCACGGACAGGGTTGACACGAATGGTAGAAACAGCAGGACACAGTAAACACCCAGAGACGATTTCTGGGCCAAAAAACCAGCGATGGGGGCCTGGTCTGTTCCGACAGCAAGTCCCAGTCGGGACAAAAGAGTCTGGAAGGTGCTAAGGCCGGTCCGAGATAGAGCGGCCGGAGCCCTTGGGGCACAGGAGGGGTCCCGGGTTGTTTTTTTTTTGGGGGGGGGCGATTCTTGGGAGGTTGGGGGCGCGGTCCTGGGGAGCCCGGGTCGGCCCTGTACTCACAATGCCGGGAAGGTCGGCGTATTTAGGGTCCGCCATGGCGGCGGCGAGGCGGGGTTGGGGGACCGGGGCCTCGGTGGAGCCGGGGCCGGTGTTCGGATAGGGGAGAGGTTGGGCTCTGGTCCCCGGCTAAGGCGGCGGCAAAGGGAGCGGCGGAGTAGCAGGAAATCTCGCGATACGAGTAGCACGGCCGAAGGGTAAAGGAAAAGTCGCGAGAAGAGCCTGCTACCCCAGCCCTGGAGCGGCGGGGATTGGCGAGAACGCGGCCGGGATCGAGGCGAGGACGCCGCTTAGGATTGTGGGATGTGTAGTCTTGGTGTACCGGGTCCTGGGCTGGGAACTACAGCAACGCTCCTTGGGGAGCTGTTTCATACAACGTATTTTCTTTCATTTTTACGCCAAGTTTGTGAAAGAATTCTTATAATCCCCGTTTTAGACTCCTAGAAATTGACTAGATAAAAATCACACAGCTAGTCATGTAGCACAACCAGGGCTTCAAAAACAAAATGTAGTAAACTCTATGTCAAGAATGAAAAAGTTAAGCTATCTTCTCAAGGGAGGGCTATCGGATAAAATAAATGCAGGATGCCTAGTCAACTTTGAATTTCAGATAAACCGCTATTAATAGTAGGGGTGTTTTTGTTCTTTTTTTTACTATGTCTCATGCCATATTTGCGACATACTAACAAAAAATATTATTTATTTATATGAAATTCAAATTTAACTAGGCATCTTGGTTTTGTTTTATTGTGTTTCAAATCTAGCAATTCTGTCTTAAATTCATAAATATATAAGCAGTGCCTCCATATCTGTCTGAACAATCTCTGTGCTTTTACCGCTTCAATAATAGTTCCCAGAACTTTAACCTTCGTGGTTCAATAAAATTAAAAGAATAGCAAACCTTGAGGATAAATATAATATTAACCTTTTAATTTTACCAGGAAAGTACATTACAGATAGAAAACCTACTATGTACCATCACCATCATTACTCGGTAGGAAAGAAGGAAGGATAGGGCTGGTTGCCTGGACTCAAACCTGTAATCCTAGCACTCTAGGAGCCTGAGGTGGGAGGATACCTTGACATTAGGAGTTTGAGACCAGCCTGAATAAAGCTGAGACCTGATCTCTACTGAAAATAGAAAAATTAGCCAGGCATTTTTGTAGCCAGTAGCCCCAGCTACTTTCGAGGCTGAGGCAGGAGAGTCGCTTGAACTCAGGAGTTTGAGTTGCTGTTAGCTAGGCTGACACCTCTGCACTCTACCCTGGGCAACAGGACGAGACTCTGTCTCAAGAAAAATAAAGAAGAACAAGGAAGGACACATGCCCAGAAGCATAAAAGACAATCCTCAGGGCAGTACCTGTGGCTCAAAGGAGTAGGGCACTGGTCCCACATACTGGAGGTGGTGGGTTTAAATCCAGCCCCAGCCAAAAACTGCAAAAAAAAAAAAAAAAAAAGACAATCCTCAAATGTTTATAGCAGCACAATTCACAATCGCAAAGATGTGGAAACAACCCAAATGCCCAACCAAAACATGAATGGATTAATAAATGTAGTGTGTGTATACCATGGAATATGACTCAGCCATAAAAAAGTGGTGATCTAGTAACTTTTGTAACAACCTGGATGGAACTGGAGACCATTCTTCTAAGTGAAGTATGGCAAGAATGGAAAAACAAATACCACACGCACTCAGTACTAAATTGGAACTAATCGATTAACACTTGAATGTACATATATGGAAGTGAAACTCAATAGGTGTTTCACTTGGGGGGAAGAGGGGATGGGTGAATTCACACTTAATGGGTACAATGCAATCTGGGTGACAAGCACCCTAATACTTTGACTCAATCTGTACACAGCTAACTATGTAACTGAAGCTTAGGTACCCCATAATATTCTGTAATAGAGAAAACAATTTTTTTTTTTTGAGACAGAGCCTCAACCTGTCACCCTGGATAGAGTGCTGTGACATCACAGCTCACAGCAACCTCCAATTCCTGGGCTCAAGTGAGTCTCCTGCCT
>CAUYRH010171623.1:0-20393 GCA_963574655.1 Perodicticus potto | reverse complement strand
AGTAGCTGGGACTACAGGCGCTGCCACAACGCCCGGCCATTTTTTGGTTGCAGCCGTCATTGTTGTTTGGCAGGCCCGGGCTGGATTCGAACCCGCCAGCTCAGGTGTACGTGGCTGGCGCCTTAGCCCGTTGAGCCACAGGTGCCGAGCCAATCTGTGGTATTTCAAGAAGTAAAGTCTCCTTGTCATTTTAAGGGCCAAGAGACCCCAAGAAATCATCCTCTCAGGACACCCTGAAGTTTAATGACACAAAAGTGGGGACGTAGCCGTTAGACAAACTCTATCTGTCTCGATCTGCTGTGGAGTCTTTCTGCATGAGGCTGCCCGTGCAGCTCCAGTCTGACTGAAGCCAGATTACCTCAGAGTTGCCTCTGTGATGGGGAGTTCTCATTTCCTTACACCTTCTCATGCCGGGTTCTCTGAATCCAGGACAAGGCAGGTTCAAAAGGTCTGAGCCAGATGGGATGATTGGTGGAAGGCGTGTTTGTGAGCGTGCGCATGTGTGCACGTGTGTAGATGAGAGTGACAGAGACGTAAAACTGGCCCACTTCCCGCACGGTCATCTGGGTAGGAGCGCCTCGGACCTTCTGTAGGTTAGGGCTCTTCGGCTGAGGCTGGAACCAGGTAGATGTGAGATGGGTGGGTGTAGACGAAGAAGAGGGAGCAGAGCTCTAGAGAGTAACTCTTGGCTCCTTAGCACTTTCTCGGACTTGGGCCACAACTGTGCAGGTATCCAGAGAAGAGTGGAAAGTGTAAAAATTAAGTGGAGAAAACCATGCCCAAACCAAATTCCATTAAGTTCTAGAATATGCACCTAATCCCTAGGGATTAGCCAGAAAGACTGAAACATCAAAGTGAACCTACAAGTCATCTGAGTATTCGGATTAATTGGCTAGTCTTTGCACCTTCCAAGTCTGACCAGGAACATTCTGGGGAATACAAAAGGCAATAGAATGGGAAGGCGTCTCGGCCTCCGCCACTCCCATCGTGCAGGACAGCAGTTGAAGCCACATTCTCCAGTTGAGCATAATGTTGTACTTTCCCCCAGTGGATTCCAGCTCAGTTTGTGTCAGCTTATGTGTACAAACAGATTTAAAAAATTTGTCCCTTGGTGAGGGAGCTGACATCCGCCACTCTTAGAAATTAGAAATGACAGACACCCTGAAGGGTGAAAGGCTGTGAACTAATCGGCTGATTTTCCATCAAAAATAGAATCTACTCAGACTCTGCTCTTCACTGAACAGACAATATTGTCTAATCCACACATTTAGTGGAGATTTCAGGTGATGCAGGAAAATGGGCAACCTAGTTCTGCTTATTAACACTGCCATCTTCTCATGCAAAACAAAACAAACACCCTTCTCACCCATGCATTCCCCCTTTCTAAAATTTAATGCAGTGCCCAGGCCACCTGGCCTAGCAGGTGATGGAGGTTTGGGATGACACACTTGATGGTTTTGAAATACTCGTATTTGTTCATCTTTTCAGGCTCTCTAGTAGCCCCTTCTCCCTGCCACAGGGGGTTGGGGAGAAAACACCCATCAAGACTTTTGTTTTTTGAGGTCTCAAAAAAAGTCTCTATTGCCCTGGGTAGAATGCCATGGCGTCATAGCTCACAGCAATCTTGAAATCCTGGGCTCAAGAATTCCTCCTGCCTCAGCCTCCCCAGCAGGTGAGACTACAGGCTCCTGCCACAATGCCAAGCTAGTTTTTTTGTTTTTAGTAGAAATGAGATCTGGCTTTTGCTCAGATTAGTCTCAAACTTCTGAGCTCAAGCGATCCCCCCGCCTGAGCCTCCCAGAGTGCTGGGATTACAGGCATGAGCCACTGTACTCAGCTTGCATCAAGACTTTTGAAAGGGAAGAGAGTGGAGTTAAGTTGAAGACAGAAGATGTAACTGTATCTTTTAGCCAGGCTCTTCAGGAAAGGGGGCTGGAATTGGAACCAGAAAGCAGTGAGAACTGAGGCAGCTTTGGCTTGGCTTCTCTCCACTCTGCCTCGCTCACAGTATCTCTGATTTTCTTTGGCTCTCTGCTTCATCTTTTTCTTGCCATGGGCCAGAGCATCTTTCTTTGCTTCCCCCTATTTCCTGGTCTACATTATGGCAGTACTTACAGATCCGTCACAGCCTCTGCAGTGCCTCTCGACATTGGGACCCTTTGGTCCAGCTCACATTGTGATCTGCTGCAGTCTTGATAGAGTCTAGGTCACATACCTGAGGGAAGAAATCTGGTTGAATCAGTGCATCTTTTTGCAGTGGGCCATGTCAGGGTTGCTGGGCTTCTTATCTGCTCATGTGTCCAACCTTGGTCCAGTTCGCTCAGACTTGGTCATGTGGTAGAATACGTGGCTACCTGCCCCTTACAAAGGGAATGGCACTCAGACACCTGCTTGCCTCTCACGTCCATCGCTCAACATTTATTGAGCTTTTGTATCAAGCACTGTGCTAGACATCCAGGGTGATCAAAAGCTCTGAGTCTTTCATGTTTTAAAAGAATTCACTTTCTCATGCTTTTCCTATGTATGTGGAAAAAATGACCACAACTTGAAAGAAAATAAGAAATGGCAGAGAACACATTAGGAAGGCTATACAAGTATAGGGCTTAATAAGCCACAACCGGATTTATGGTTTTGATAAAAAATCCAGAACACATTTCCCTTCTTTTAAGTTTCGCTCCTCGAGTGAGAAATTGAAAGATGGACGTATCCTTAAAGGTAACTAAAAATCCCATTGAAATCCTTCCTATAGGATTCAGCTATAATCCCATCTCCTTCTGGCCACTCCAGCCTAAGAGGATAGATAGTTCTTTCTTGTTGGCTTGCCCAGGGCACATATTAAACAGGCACCTGCCAGTTATTTCTTTTATTTTCTTTTAATGTATATATATCTAATCTTAATCAGATAGAGAATCTTTGAGAGAAGCAACCAGATCTCATGTGTGTGTTTCCCATAATTCCCATTATTATTATTATTATTATTTTTGCGGTTTTTGGCCAGGGCTGGGTTTGAACTCGCCACCTCTGGTATATGGAGCCCATGCCCTATTCCTTTGAGTCACATGTGCTGCCCCATAATTCCCATTGTTGACATTCTGTGTGATAAAGTGAGCTGAATTCAGAATACCAGAAGAAGTTCTTCTGGGAAGAGCCTTGGTTAGTGCTTAAATATACTCTGTATTAAAATGCAATCCAATTCCAGAATTTGGTTGGCAAAATATGCGGGAATTTTGGATGATACAAAATAAAATCATAGTATTTGAAATGCGCAGTAACTTTGAGGAAGTCATTCTTTGCTTTGGAAGGACCCAAGGTAGGAAGTGGCTGCTCACATAGAGGTGAGCTGTGATCATGAAGATGTATGCGCCCCCAGAGTCCCCAGCAAGCAAGGGAGCTTCCAGAGGGAGAACTAAAAAAGGGACTCTGAAAGGAGCCAGAGGTTCTCCCCGGTCCGCCTTCTCTGGCTCCAGAGTAGGTGAGTGGAAGGAGGGGCAGTATTTAAACTTAACTGGCTGGTTCCCTTGTGACCTTGTTAAAAGGTCCATTTTAACGACCTGGGACTTTATCCAAGTATGTAATATTTCTTTCCTTTAGGTTTATATATACTGCTTAGAAATCTCTATTAAGAATTTCAGATGTACCAGTAATAATTATTACACACCATTGTTAATAGAGTCAAATGGCAAGGGTCATTTCTAATCTTTGACTTTATTATATTTGGGGCACATTTTAACTGATTTTTAAGAAAGCAACCACAAAAACGAAACAAAGAAAAATAAACCTGAACAATGCTCAGCGTGGTAAAGTTGCCTGTGGAATCCTTATAAAACAATCTTTTAAATGTGTATTTTGTTGTTTCCAGCAATGTGACAAACTAAAACCATATTGAAAATGAACGACTGACTCAAATGGGCCAGAGCATGCCTCAGGCAACTCTGAGCTTCCCACCACTTTGGGGTTAACTCTCATCACTCCTAACATTTATGAGAGTATATGATTCTAAATAACATGGAAACGAAATCATGAATGCTACATCCAAAATAAATTAGATTAGGTGCAGCACACACTTCAGCATTTTTAAGCCTAGTACTCTTTTGCAACCTCAATGATGTTACATCAGACTAAAAGTATTGGAGGGGAGAGATGGTACTCTTTTGCAACCTCTAATGATGTTACATCAGACTAAAAGTATTGGAGGGGAGAGATGGGTCCTTAAGTAAGAAGGAGCTGCTAGCAGATGGTTGAGACACCAGTGGATATTACTCTGGCTGTCCTCTGCCCTTTTTCTTTTGTGCTTTAACCAGTCCTTATCTTGAGAAGAATCCTGTCAGATCACATGTCTATATCTTGGTTTCTGCATTTGTGAAGCCAGGAGACCTTACCCAGCAAGCTGAAAAAGAGTAATGGAAATCTTCATGGTTTGACTGATAAAATTGGCTTCATTTATTAATGAAATCATTAAACTTCCATACCTTTTTCCTAACATATATGAGGCTAATAGAAAAGAAAGGGAGGGCGGCGCCTGTGGCTCATCGAGTAGGGCACCGGCCCCATATGCTGAAGGTGGCGGGTTCAAACCTGACCTCGGCCGAACTGCAAAACAGAAGAATAGCCGGGCGTTGGGACGGGCACCTATACTCCCAGCTACTTGGGAGGCTGAGGCAAGAGAATCGCCTAAGCCCAGGAGTTGGAGGTTGCTGTGAGCTGTGTGATGCCACGGCACTCTACCAAGGGTGATAAAGTGAGACTCTGTCTCTACAAAAAAAAAGAAAGGGAGACCTACGATTTGGAGTTGGAAAGGATTTGTATATCACTCTCCTTACCTAGGGAACAGTTGTGTTGAATGAGTTATTTTAAAAATCGTTATTTAGGGGTCAGGTAAAGGAAAAGTAGGAAAAGAAGAAAGGTCAGAACAATCCACCACTTTGCCCCTTTTCTATCCCAAATATACAGGGAGTTCTGAGTCCTGAGCAGGTATCAGACTTTGCTGTAGAAACACTTAGGAAGTGAAAATGATGCTGGTGACTCTCTAAGGGCAGTGGGATCCCATTGCTGATCAGTAGGCTGGAGACTTCAGGAGGAGAGGACAAAAATAACAATTTCATCACTATCCTCTACCGAAGCCAATCTGAGAAATTTCACTGAAGTTGTTTTTTCATGTAAATGTCAAACATTCTAAAAAATAGTGCAGCAGTGCGTACAGACAGCGGTTCCCAGAGGAGAAGGTGTTTGTGAAAGGGAAGCCCATTCATTGGGCTTTCTATCACAGGATGATGGGAACGAAATAGAGGCTGGCTGTGAGTCCCCCCCTTCCAGAGCTGCCTTTGTTGCAGTGAGTATGAAGCACACGCCTTAACTTTTCCGTTACTTTGGTTTTTTTGGCTAGTATTGCATCTTATAAGTCACAGTCTAGCTTCTCCTGTCCGTATTTTTACTGCACAGAAGGCTTCCCAATTTGCAAGCGTTTGCAGCACGGCTGGGCCCGGAGATAAAACAGAATGTGTATGTAGTACAGTATGCATTCAACTGATGCACAAGACTCTTTCCACCATATGTGCAAAGTAGTGTGCTTTTCACTCGAGGTGCCACTGCCAAAATTTCCAGGAGCACATGCATAAGTGGAGGAGAGACACCCCATACGTAATGCGGCACCAAGCCTTGCCCCACCTGGGGAGGGGACCCTGGCGCGCAGCTGCCTGAGTTCTTGTGCCCCTTTGCAGCCTCTGTCACACCGTTTTCCAGTTACCTTTGCCCAGCACGAACCTCATCCTGCTCCCTCAGCCTGGGCCTGTGATGCCAACCATAGTTAAGGCAAGCGTGGAGTCCCAATTTCCCTTCCGGTGGGAGAGACCAGGGGCTGATTATCACTTGCACAAACAAAGATAGCAAGACTGTGGTTAAAATGCTTTTCAGTTTCAGAGGAATGACACAAGGGAAGAATCAGTTGATGTTTTTTTCTTCTCTGTAAACATATTGTCCCTCATCTCCTGCCAAGTGTAGCTTACCAAGCATTTTTATAGGAAGGTAATATGGTTCCCTTTCTTCCAGTGGAACCTCTTTCTTTATGAGAAGAAAAAGAGTGAATGAAAGAACTGTACTTTCCACTCACCTCTTTGAATCTATCTTTAATCTCCTTAAATCCTTTAGCCTAAAGAAGCCAATTTAAGACATTTTTGCTTCGATACTTGTAAAAAATTGGAATCACCACCTGCTTTATGTAATGTTTGTTTGAGGCCTGATATTTCAGACCAAAAGATGTCAGTGGACACACCACTCAAAATCTTTTGTTGAGTTATACTGTTGATGTTACCTGGTGGTTATAACTACTCCGTCTTTGAGTCAGGTGTGGTAACAAGTACTAGCCCTTCTTTGTAGATGGGAAGCAAAACCTCCATGCAGCACTGTCCTGTCACTTGTCCTGAGCTCTTTCAGCCATCAGGGAGGTACAGGCCCCGTACTATGGGCTGTGCAATAGGGCATGTCTGACAAAGAGCAGAGGTTGGTTCATGTTTAATGAAGATCCACATTAAGTGTGATAACAGTGCTATTATAATCAATTGCTTTTTTTTGAGAGAGAGAGAGTCTCACTCTGTTGCCCTAGGCCAGAGTGCAGAGTCAGCCTACCTCACAGCAACCTCCAACTCCTGGGTTCAAGTGATCTTCCTGTCTCAGCCTCCCAAGTAGCTGGGACTATAGGCACCCACCGTAATACATAGATAATTTTTCTATTTTTAGTAGAGACAGTGTCTTGCTCTTGCTTAGACTGGTCTTGAACTCCTAAACTCAAGTGATTCTTCCACCTTGGCCTCCCAGAGCACTAGGATTATAATGCATCTGGCCATAATCGATCCATTGTAATAAGTCAATATCTTAACTTTCTTCCTTGACTTTACTTGAATTGCTTTCAGGCTTTCTTCCCTGACATATTAACAAATAACTTTTGGCCTGATAGAAAGTGGGATTTTTGTGCCTATGCTTTTCTTGAATGCTACAGGATTTGCTGCTCTTGACTATATCCACAACCTAGAGGCTATTTGCGTGATGCCATACTTTTCCTGACAAGTGCATCTGGGGAATTCCTTCCTGTCAAGGATACACTTGGAATGGTGGGGCTTTTGGATTGCAGCATTACCCTTTGCCCCTGGGGGGGTCTGGTGGAAGACGATGTAGACAGTGATGGAAAGATGCAGGGGAAAGATGGCACATGGAAATCTGGGTGGGTGGAGAGACAGCTGTGCCAGGGGGCGGTGAGGGTGATGAGGGTCACTTAATCTGTGAGAGGTGAGGGTGATGTATTCTGGAAAAGTCAAGGATAGGAAATGGTAGAGGTGATGTTGAGTTGCCCAAGAAACCCATCCATGATGGCTCTGTTGGAATTGCCATTGCTAAAGGAGAGGGACCAAAGGAGAAATATCCTGCATTTTATAAAATTCATGGTAGAACCAGAGAGGCTTCTTGCAACCTTGGAGAGTATCCTTGGCAGAGGAGAAGCCCAATCAGAGCCTCCCCGTAAAGCCAGTGCTTTGGATGACACATCATCACTTTGCAGTGATGGAGCTCAATTCTCATTCATTGGGTAATTGGTTATTTCAACACAAACTGTGACTAAGAAACTTGATTACACACCTGTCAGCCATATGATGGGAAAGGGAACTGTCTGTAAGTGGAGGAGGAACAGGCCTTGTTTCTGCCTGGGTCTCCGTGGAGTCTTTTCCATCAAAGATGTCATTTTTCATTTTTACCTTGAAACGAGACAGACATTATAGTTACTGCCTTGTCTGTATCATTTATAGGAATTGCTGTCACAGATGCTAATCTAAACTAATACAATTTCATTTTGATTACATCCTTGTAGGCATCAGATCCTAGAGCACAGGAAGGCAGGATGTGGTGTAAAGAAACAAAAGAGCATAACATTGTATGGTACCTGTGGAGCAGCTTCCTATGACAAGGGAAGGGGTGGGGAGAAATAGAAATTAAGATGTTTTGCACTAGGAGGACATTTTACTGTAAGATGAAATAAATCAGTACAATAAAAGAAACCTTGGGCAGCGCCTGTGGCTCAGTGAGTGGGGTGGCGGGTTCAAACCCGGCCCCGGCCAAACTGCAACAACAACAACGAAAATAGTCAGGCGTTGTGACGGGCGCCTGTAGTCCCAGCTACTGGAAGGCTGAGGCAAGAAAATCGCCCAAACCCAGGAGTTGGAGGTTGCTGTGAGCTGTGATGCCACAGCATTCTACCAGGGGCCATAAAGTGAGACTCTCTCTCTAAAAATAATAATAATAATAATAACAACAACAACAATAATAATAATAATAAAAGTTTTTCGGGTTGCACAGCTGACTAAGAAAGGAGGGTTCTTACTTATGCAGAAGAAATTACCAGGTGATGAAGAATTATGTCCTAAGGATTATAAATAAGACATGATGTGTCAGAAAGATAGGGATGAACACATTAAAAAAAAACCAAACCTCAAAGACCGCAATTTTAAACTGAATTCTAAAATGAATAGGGACCTAATAAATTCTGCAGTATTTAGTTAAAAAGAAAAGCCCTAGCCTTTTGAGTAAGGAAATAATACCCGCTAATTTGGACACTTTTTGAAAATGGTGAGCCACATATCAGGTTGTTCTGGAATTCTCCCACGTTTATTTTCTCTGCTCCCCTCTGTCTTTGGTGAGGATATTCAGCTTGGAAAGAGCATGTGGATTGCAATGCATGTGCGCCCAAACTCCGCTGAACACTTAAATCAGCAAATGACAAAGGTGTCCTCTGTTATTGAGTTAGAAACAAAGTTTGTACAGGGCAAAGTTAGTAGCTAGAAAATAAAGAACAAAAAGTGTTAATGTAAATGATGATCATGGGGTCTAGCACTAAAATCTTGGATGAGTTCTTTGGGAGAGGTGGGGTGGAGGCTGTGAAGTCGGCATAGAGCAATTCACATGGACCCTGTGCTGCTCGCCTGGGAGCCTCTTAGTAGGTGTGGAGATGCTGCCCAGGAAACCTGCAAAGGCGGGAAAGATAAAAAGAAGGCAGAATGATGCCTTAGTTGCAGGGAGCAAAGCGGGTGGTCAGATGGTGGAAGAGAAATATAAGTGGGCAGTAAGTATCATAGTTGTGTAGATGTTGGCTGAGAGTGGGTGTGTTTATGCGTTTTTAAATTCCTCAAACCTTCATGAACCAGTGTCTTCTGATTGGCATTTGCTTTTGACCACTAAGCATATTCTCATAACTTCCTGCAAGTTAGTTTTAATTAAGACTTTAATGGTAAGAAAGGATACTGAGTCCATATTGCCTTCTTGCCAGCTGAGTTTTTGTCTCAAGAAAAGAAGGCAGATTTGTGAAATTTATATAACTGTCATATATTGAGTACTTATTCTGTGCCAGGCATTGTGTGGGGCACTGTGCCAGATATTGTGTGACAGATTGGCTCTTTTAATCCTTGCGACCAATTTCTGAATGGGATGTTTCGCCCACCCCCCATTTCACTGGTGTTCAGGCCCTCCCCCCTGCCATGAGTGGTGGCATCAGGAATCAAACTCAGGTTGGTGTGGCACCAAATGGCCCTCCTCACCCCTTTCTGTACTAGGGTCCTCAATGCAGTGGCACTTGGGATGCTAAGCCTTTAAGAATTTGCTCTCACTTTTTCTTGCATTTTACTTCTTTATAATTCTTGTCTGCTTACAAGAATATTTGTAGTTTACTTTTATTTACCTTTAAAAATTATAATTATTTAAAACTCTAAATTTTAAATAGGATATTAATATATGATATTTGAACTATAAATTGTGTATGGATAGACCTTGGCAAGGGGCCATTTGCTTTACAGCCCTTACACTGAACTTAAAAATATATATAATGTGTTGAACACACAGGCTGATTACAGTTCATTTATTATTATTATTTTTTTGAGACAGAGTCTCAAGCTGTCACTCTGGGTAGAGTGCCATGGCATCACAGCTCACAGCAACCTCAAACTCTTGGGCATAAGTGATTCTCTTGCTTCAGCCTCCCAAGTAGCTAGAACTACAAGCCACCTGCCACAATGCCTATCTTTTTGTTGCAGTTATCATTGTTGTTTTAGAAGGCCTGGGCTGGGTTCGAACCTGCCAGCCTTGGTGTATGTGGCTGGCGCCCTACCCACTGAGCTATGGGCACTGCCCTACAATTCATTTTAGATGCTTCGTTATTCAATTACTTACTCCTGCCAGGCACAGACTACATGCTCCATGAATGATGAGCAAATGAATGAAGGCATGTGGGCCTAAGAGAATTGCCCTTGCTCCTGCCGTGTGCTTTTTGTGAGGTCACAATGCCACAAATTGTGGCTTGGTATAAAGTAGTGTATCCTATTGTTCATGGAATTGGGCAAGACATTTTTGAAATTCAAAGGTAAAGGTACCTTAAGGCAAAGAAATGAATGAAATTTATTTATTACACTGGAGTACTTTGTGTGTAAACATTGCTTGTTTTTATTAAGAAAGGATGGTTAATATTGTTAATCATTTTTCAAGTGATAATTCTTATTCCTCTTTTAGTATTTTCCTCGATTTAGCATTTTCTTTTAGTATGTGATTAGGTGAGAACCATAGGGAGAAGTTTATGAATCTATAGTCCTATGTCTCTCCTCTCCCCTCCTCTCCCCTCCCCTCTTCCCCTCCTCTCCTCTCCTCCCCTCCCCTCTCTCCTCTCCTCTCCTCTCTCTTTCCTTCCCTTTCCTTACCTTCCCACCTCACCTCACAGGGTCTTGCTGTGTTTTCAGGAGGGTGTCAAACTTCTGGCCTCAAGTGATCCTCTTGGCCTCCCAAAGTGCTAGGATTGCAGGTGTGACCCACTGTGCCCTGGTTGAAAACATGTCTTAATTTATCTAGGAACCTGAAAAAATATTTGAGCTCTTACTCTCACCTTGATTTGTTAAAGATTCCATACTCTTTAGTTTGTGGAGTATGCAAGTGTTACTGAAACATAACAGATTTCCAAATGAATGGGTTTCCTTGCCAGAAGAAGTCTTTTGCCTTTAGGGACGTCTCCTTCCCTGTGCCCTGGTGCAAGATTTCTCATGATGACGCATGGCACTCCTCACACCACTTCTGTTTCCATCTGTAGTCCCCAGTCTTGCCTCTCTGTCCCATACCTCGAGTGCAGAACACTTGGAGAGGCCATTTCTGTCCATCCTGGTGGGGTCTGGGTTGGGGCCCACTCAGCCCTGGGCTGGTCCTCAGGCCCTTGATGCGGGCTGGCCTCCCCGACCATGCTGGCATTTGAGCTGCGTTGGGCACCATGAAGGGGAGCGACCAGAGGGCAAGTTTCCCCTCTCTCCCATGAGGACCCATAAGGACATGCACATTCGTGCCATGACTGCTCTGCCTTCTAGTAATAGCTGCAGTTTCTTCTGCTCGTCACGGCCAGCTCCCCTGGAGCAGCCAGTGTGGTGAGGGAGCTGTGCCTGCTGTCCTGACAGCTGCGGTCAGAGCCCAGTTTTGTCTTTCTCAGCTCTTCGGCCTTAGACAAGTAACTTGACTTCTCCACGTTTCAGTTTCCTTTCTGGCAAAATGGAGGTTGCACAGTAATGGAGACTTCCTAAAGGTCTGGGAAAGTTTAATGAGCCAAAGTCTGTAGAATGCTTAGCGCAGCGTCTGGCACCGAATAATCATTAAATCTTATCATTATTGTCAAAGTGACTTCTTTGTCGTGTTTTCTACTTTTGTTCCTGCTGACAGCTCCCAGGAAGCAGTCACTGAGTTGGAAGGTTCTAGAAGTGGGGATGCGCTCTCCAGTCTGTTGTCTGGGAGCCTCCTTTGAGTGGGGTTCCTGGTCATCTCTGGGATGCCATGTAGGGCAGCACTGGGCAGCTGAGATACCAGAGTTGAGAGGAATTGGCATAGTTTGGAAATTTGGGTTATTAGAAAGGGTTGGTGAGGGAAAGAATGGAGCAGACAGAAGGAGCCAGGCTGCTGACTGGGCAGGCAAAACCACATGTTACTATTCTCAGCTTACACTGGGGAAGGAGAGGAGGTGGAAACCCAGGCCACTTTTTATCTTCCTTCACCTGGGCTTTGACCCCCAAATGTACCTCCTAGAGATATAATAATAGTTATTAGTAATAATACTAGAGAGGGTGACAGAAGAGCAAGAACACCTGAAGATCCAGAAATGGCTCTTGACTTGATACTCAGCTGTGGGCTTTAGTCCTGTCCCTAAACCCCAGGCAAAGTCTACTGAAATGATCATCCCCTGTTTAAACATGCAACAATTCTACCCTTTATCACTTCCATTCTTCATCTGCAGAGTGATTGGGATTTAAAGTTAAGACTCCAGAGAGTGTCATTTGAGCAGAGGGTGTTGTGTATGAAGCCCCCTTGCCACCCTCTTTGCGTTTGCACCACAAGGAGGTAGATTGGGTGTGGTTTGGAAACAATTTAATTTAGAATTTTTTACTTTTTAAGCCTGGTGGTACCTCTGCTAACAGTTCAAGTGGCATATGGATTGAAATTGAAGCTATCAGGAGGACCATCCAATTGAGAATCAGATTTGGACTTCACTCTCTGAAAGACCCTGGGGGAAGAGCCAAAGGATGTGTTACCCCATCTTTCCTTTTGCTTTCGCCCACTGGCTTAAATCACAGTGCCACTCACTACATGTTGGTCAGAACATTTGTGTGGGTAGTGCACAGTATCTCAGTACGGGGATTTCTTCACGTTCAGGCTGATTTTAGATTTTTACCAACATTGTATAATACTCACATTTATTTTCTTCCTAAAGAAATCTTTAAGACAAATTGAATTGGGCACATCGTTCCATGATGCTTATTCTAAACCTTCTGTGATTGTCCAGAGTGAGCACCAGAGTGACAGGACTATGGCCATATCCAAGAAGGACAGCAGACTCCGGCCAGTCAAATGCATAGATCAGAGGGCCCAAGGCAAGGCCAGTGTCAGTGTGAGGGTTGAGATCTGAGAGTCATAGCTAGAAGTGGGTTCAAGGATAGAGTTGAAGGGAACCAGTGACAAGAGTGCAGGGTGATGGCTGACAACAGCCTTGGAGCATCTGTAGGCCTGCTGTCCTGGCTGGTGGGCACCTAGTGGGAAGAGGTAGGCTGAGGCTTAGGATTTGAAGTGGCCAGAGAATGTAGGAAACCCATCTGTGTCTAGACCCTGATTATGCGGGTAAGAGATAGGAAAGCTAGGTTGGTTTGAGTGCTGAGGCTTTTCTACAAATAACAACAACCATGTCTTTGACAAGTAGTGCTGTTAGTTTAGAATTTATAGTCCTTGACCTCAGAGTTAGTAAGTAATTCAAGAACACCATTCGTTTCAATTCATGACTCATAATTGTCCAGGACCACCCTCACTAGTATATGCCCTTAGCCCTATTTCTTAGCCCTATTTGAATCGGTGAGAGACGTGCACCAATTCACCCACATCCACTCACTTGTTTTCTGGTGTCCATCTCCCCTTTTCCCAGACCTGTACAAGTGTGACATGGCAGGTTGTGATGAAGGGTGTGTTCTGTGACTGTGACACAGAGTCCCTAACTCACCCTGGATGTGCCCTGAACCTCTGGAGTTGTGCTCCCACCAAGTGAACTAATAGGCCGACAGCCTGTCCAGGCTGCGTTGTTTTATCTCTGTTTTAATCATTCCTAGGAGTGGAGGGCATTGTGGGTGGAGCAGAGGCTGGCCTGCTGGCCTTGGGCACTCCCTCTGCCCCACCTTGAACAGTCACCACAGCACAGGTAGATTTCTCAGCAGGGCAGGTCCCGGGACTCAGTTTTGCCTGAGTAAGGGTAAGGGTAGCCACTGCTTTGATGCTGACTCATGTTAACCAAAGTCACAATAGTGGGTTGCCAGGAATAAGGGAGATAACACAGTTGCCCCCTTGTAGCCTACACAGCATTATCCATAGAACTAAAAAAAAAATATATATATATATATATGTATATATATATATATATATATATGTATATATATATATAACATTGATGATGCTTTTATAAATTCACCAAGGAAATTGCTAAAGGATCTGAGTAGCTGAGTGGGTTCTGCAGACGTCTTTTCTGGAATCGAGGGATCTAGGTGTCACGATCAATGAGCTGAAGTCTATTTGATAAGATTCAGGTTAAAGAAGTTGGCTTAAGGATTAATTTTATAAATTTTGAAGGATCAACTCCCTCAGGCTGTGCTAAGGCACGTGCTGCCTCCGCCTCTCTTTTCCTGGGCTCTTTGCAGACTCCCTTGCCTCACCCCTTCACTTCTGTTATATTTGTTTTTAAAAACCCTCTTTTCCTAATTTCCTTGGCATATTTAATCTTGAAATACTAAACCCAAAGAATTATGAAGACTTCCCTTAATAATATGTTTAAAAGATTTAATGACACCAGTATTTTCAGCTGGTGAGCTTTACACTAGCACCCAGGGTGTAGAGTAGGGATTCTGGAGCCAGACTGCCTAGGTTTGAATCTTGGTTCCACTCCTTGTTAGTTGTGTGATTTTGTGTAAACTGCATAACCTCTCTGTGTCCCAGTTTCCTCCTTTATAAAATGGAGATAATGATAGAAACGACTTCATTTTTTTTTTTTTTTGGTATGTGTTATGCATGTGTATTAAATGGGTTAGTACATACAAAGCACTTAAAACCTTAGAATCGTGTCTGGTGTGGAAATGTTAGCTGTTGTTATTAGTCCCTAATACTTTCAGAGCAATATCCCAATCCAGTGAGGAATGTTTCCTAACCCCCTTTGAGGTCGGTTATTTCTGGGCAAACATCCTGTAGGTAGGATTTTTTTTTTTTTTTTTTTGCAGTTTTTGGCCAGGGCCAAATTTGAACCCGCCACCCCCAGCATACAGGGCCGGCGCCCTACTCCTTGAGCCACAGGCGCTGCCCCATCCTGTCGGTAGGGTATCTCTATAACGTCAGGATCCTTTTCCAGCCTTAGCGATGGGATCTTGGAATCTCTTTCCAGCCCTTGTCTGTTTCACATTTTCTCTGATTTCTGAGACCTATCAGGAGGTCTGTAGAAAGTGATATGAGCCCATCCCCTGTGCCAAGTGATTTCAGAGAACAAGAATTAAAGGACCCAGAATGCCCAGATTAGGCCAATTATTTTAGCGTTTTATGTGTGCCAGCCAGCAGCAGAGTGGAAGCAGTTGCTTTTCCCTGCCTTTTGTTTCCCCTTACAGGTCCCTGGGTGGTAGATGCGAATGAATAAGAGGCAGGCAGGCAGTGGCAGAGTGTGTGTATGTGGGGGGATGGGGAGGGCGCAGTCGAGGAGCCTGGATAATCCAGTGTGGATTAAGGGTTCCAGGATAATCAGAAGCTGCCTGGGACGTGATGGTGGTGTGACCTTAGCAGTGAATAAGAAAGCAGCGAGCTGTGTGCCCCTAGCTGCTGGGCCTTACTAATGCGGACACTTTGATACAGCAGTTCTTACCAAACAAAGACATGCAGGTGACCTGACCAGGAACGATGCCAGATAAAAACAGAAAGGTGACTGGTCCAGTAAAAGAAAAATAGAGTTAAAAATAAAAAGTAAAAATAAGGACTTTCAGAACCACTTAGCAACCGCTCTGATTATTCCGGACACAGTTGTAATGTGCTGGGATGAGCATGATATATTTTAGTTCATGGGGAAGCCGTATTTCAGGCTGATGTGGAATCTGTTGCCGTAACTGTCATGCAGTCCATTAGGGCCCCGGAGGAAGGGCAGCCATTAATCAGGCAGAAGATCAGTCCCGTAGCCTCACAGCGCTGAGGGGCTCTGCCCTGACACCATTTAAAGAGATGCTCACAGAGGCTATAAACACGATTTGATTCCCATTATCTTCGGGTTGCATATTTGTTACCATTATTCTTTGAAGACTCCAAGTTGGATATTAAAAATTTATGATATATAAATAAAGGTTTGCACGGAGTGAAAAAATAGCAGTGGTGGATAAGTCAGTGTCATTCATCAGAGGTGTGTGAGCTGTCAGGGGAGACTGGAGAGGTGCGGAGAAAGCCGTCTGCTAGCCGGTTAAGGAGGATGGAGAATTAGGAGGAACTTGCTGGGAAACAGCTTCTCTTTCAGCCTACATTCTAAATGGGAACTTACATACATTTTGTTAAAAAAGCACAGTGCAACAGCACCACTGCGGGAATCCCCCTAGACAGTCTTTGACGGGCAGATGAAAGGGAGGGCAAGGGATCCTGATGCAAAGGTTCGTAGTGTAAATTTAGCAGATGCCTGGGTCCAGAGATCCATGTTTCTGGGTTCCTGCAGCATCATTGGACAAAGGAGCCTTATGCCAGGTGGGAGTCCGCTGTCCGGAAGAGGGCTTTCCTCCCAAGCTGCATGCTCAAGCCCTGTCGAGAGCCACACAGCGCTCTGCACTCTGTTCAGGGACTTGCATATTTGCATAGAAACAACTCATATTTTAGGGATATCTGTTTGTAGCGGTAAGCAGTTCCAGTAGAGAAAAACAGAATGCTGTAGTCCTTGGCTTAAAGGAGAATGAAGAGTTAATGAATCCAGTCAGCATATATTTACAAAGTTGTTTGTTGTACAGTGTACTCTGCCCAGCATCCTGGAGGATGGTCTCTGCCTTCCAGGAGTTTCCAGACTGGTAGATAAGAAGTGAATCGTAACCAAGATCAGTTACACCGAGGGGACTCGAGGACAAGCTGAGATATTAGAAATAGGGAACAAGATAGCTGGTTGTTTAATCTGGGAATGAACTTTTGGAAATGAGAATTTGCTAGGCAAAGACTGGAGGATCAGTGTAGGGGGGAAGTGGAGGAGTGAAACGTGGGGCCAAAGATTATTGGCCAAACTTCACACTGAGTATAAGATCAGCAGTGAGGCTAAGACTGTAGTATCTAACCCATAGGAGGGACAGGTGTGGGGCAGAAGTGCATGGCATAGTCAGTGAAGGCCTAGGTGTGAGGCAGGTGTGATCCAACAGCTCTGGCAGAGCCCTACTGAGACACAGGGATGGAGAAAACTCCTGAGGTTCAGAAGAACAGCAGCACTACGCTTACTGGGGTGAAAGCACAGGAACCCTTTCTTCCTTTTTTTTTTTTCCTTTGGAGATGGAGTTGTGCTCTGTTGTCTGGGCTGGAGTACAATGGCATCACCCTAACTCATAGCAACCTCAAACTCCTGGAGTCAAGCGATCCTCCTGCCTCAGCCTCCTGCGTAGCTGGGACTACAGGTGCATGCCACCACGCCTGGCTAATTTCTTGCTCTTGCTCAGGCAGAACCCATTCATGTATTCAGTCACTCATTCATGGAGCCTTTATATTATGCCAGACACTAGTCCAGGATGTGAACATTTGAGGCTGAACAGAACACAGTTTCCACACTCAAGGACCTTACTGATTCACGGAGGAGGCAAACACACTGATGGTCATAATACAATGTGGTACTCAGATGGAATGGAAATGTATACATAACAGAGGGTACAGAGCTCTGGTTAGGGCCAGGAGAGAGTTCGTGGACAGCTTCCTAAACGAGCCACAGTCTGGAGGAGGCATAAAGAATGCACAAAGAAAGCACACGCACAAGAATCTCCTAGAAGTGAGGAGAGATGGAATCTAGTTTTACCCTAAGAAAATGGGAGTAAAGGTCCAGAAACCCAGGTGAAGGGAACTGGGATTCAGACCAGAGGGTTTGGGCCACTGAGATGCAAACAACTGTGTGTAACTCCAGGGGCAGCAGGGAAGCTACTGCAAAGACCTCCCGGTGTCACTCCCAGCTGAACAGAGCTTCCAGGTGTCTGGTCATTGAAGACAAAGAAGCAGGGCTGCTGACCTTTAGGTCAAGTTCACAAGGTTGTTCGCAGCACATTGAAAAGCCGTGCGTGATGGCTGCTGCGTTTTCCTCTTTGAGCTTCCTCAAGAGAAGTTGTGTGCATTTGAGAAGGGGGTGGGGGTAGGCCAGAAATGGGATGTCATAAAATGAAATTCCAAGAGTCTTCAGAAGTAGTTCCCCATGCTTTTACCTTGAATTTGGAAAAGAAATTCTGTTACTTCTAGTTGAAAAAAATCAGTTATAAAATATAAAATTGATGTTCCCTTTTTTCTGTCTGACTTTTCATCTATAAACTCAGTCCCACAACTTTGAGATGCACTATTTTTGATGTTCCCAAGTCTTGTAATGACACCACATGTGTGAGCTGCCATGTGCTACATCTGCAGTGGTGCTGGGATGCTGAGTCTGGAAGCTCTGCAGCCCTATCTCCACCTCCAATTCTGGGCAGTCTTTTCTTGTTTTCAAAAGAAATCCTGAAAGCACAATGACACAGGTGTAAACTCCCATTCATCACAGGGAAGGCATGAACTCTGAAGTCTAATTATCTTTCCACTTAAATGACAGCATTAACCTTTACATTGAGTCAGTCAGAAACATCACACTTCTCTGGGGTAGGCAGGAGGAGCTGGTTCTAGAATGTTCTACCTTTTCTAAAGGCATTCTCCAGAGAAGAAAGAATCCTGATCTTGATCAAATATGCAGGTGGTACCAAGACTTTGGCCTGAAAGAAGTGAATTATTTGAAGGAGAACTAAAGTTTGCTATATTGTAAGAATCAAAAGAGGTGAATTAGTGATGATTTGCAGGGAAAGAGAGATAAATAGAAGGTTTGTTCAAGCCAGAGGTTTTTGAAGTAGAGAGGCAATTAGTCTAAATTTCTCACATGACTTGAAAATGTATACATGACTATCAGCAAAATGGGGAAATCCTCTTTCAGTTTAATTGTGAAAGATTTTTATTTTTGTTCCTCTTATGGAAAAAAGTGAAGGTGTCTTAGAATAATAGGTCGAAAATCTACCTTTAGTCTGACAATCAGTCACATTTGGAGTAAAACCCAAAAAAGAAAAAATAGTCTCCCATTTGCTTTTCCCTGTAGCTGGCATAAATATCTGGCACATTAGTCAGAATAAAGCTGTTGAGAATAAGACACAAGGAGTTAGTCAGTCATGAAGCGTCTTGACGTGCCTTCTTCTGTCAGAACTTGTCACTCCAGAGCAAAGGCTGACAAAAATACAGTTCTTCTGGCCCTGGTGGATACCAAGAGCTGGCAGTGGGGTGGTCCACTCTGAGACAGGCAATTAGAGCATGCATTGTCTGTAGCGAATGTAAGAAAAATAAAGCCAGCTAAAAGTCAGTCTGCCTTATGTTATTACCAAGAGATGGTGATTCTGAACAATTTCTGTGACACATACTCCTCCTCGTGGAGGTGGTCAGCTTGCTTTGTCCACCCGCCTTGTTAAGCCATTATTTGGAACCCCAAATGGGGAAGATGTAGAATATGGCATTGGCTTCGACATGCAAGAGGTTATAAAATATTCTGAAATGATTCTCTGTGTAGGGTAAGGAAGGTCCTGTGGATTTTGCCGCTAAGTTGCTGTGAATGATAAAGCTCATTCTTACAGAATGCTTACTGGGCACCAGGCAGGGGCTGGAGCTGAAGACTAGACACCATCCCTGCCCTTAGGAAGCTGGTGGGCTGGTGGGAGATACCTAAATCCCACCAGTGATTGTCAGGCTGCAACAGGATGAAGCCTAAGAGAGGACACAGCGGAGATATTTGCCTTGGTTAAAGAAGTTCAGGAAGGCCTTTTTGGGCAAGCAATATAGTAGTTCTTCCAAGATTATTTGTTATACAGGAGACTGAGAAACAGACATATAATGAGAATATTTGCCCACAAGCAGCAATTTGTGTGATCTCTTGAATCTTTAGGATGAGACCCACCTGAGGGGCCACATTCTATAGGTTGAGTAGCCTTTACCTAAAATACTTGTAAGGACCAGAGATGTTTTGCATTTTGGAATATTCGCATTATAGGTATTTACCAGTTGAACATCCCAAATCTAAAACTTCAAAATCCAAAATACTCCAATGAACATTTCCCCCAATGAGCATTTCCTTGGATCATCATGTTAGTGTTCAAAAAGTTTGTATTTTGAGGTACTTTGGATCGTTGAGTTTTGGATTTGGAATGCTCAGTCCTGGCATTGCACATTGGTCCCCCCAGTGGGCATGGGACCTGGATAGAGGACATTCTGTGGCTGTGGCAAGGACCTCGTAGATTCCTGTAGGTTCCCTCCTAAGAGTGGAGGTTCTTAGCCCTGCTTGTACATTACAATCACCTGAGAGCTTTCTTAAAAAAACTAATGCTAAAACTAAAACAAAAAAGCCGGCTCGGCACCTGTGGCTCAATGGGCTAAGGCGCCAGCCACGTACACCTGAGCTGGCGGGTTTGAATCCAGCCCGGGCCTGCCAAACAACAATGGCGGGCACCTGTAGTCCCAGCTACTTGGGAGGCAGAGGCAGGAGACTCGCTTGAGCCCAGGAATTGGAGGTTGCTGTGAGCTGTGATGCCACAGCACTCTATCCAGAGTGACAACTTGAGGCTCTG
>CAUYRH010171622.1:0-45819 GCA_963574655.1 Perodicticus potto | reverse complement strand
TGTCAATAATTGTCACTGATTGTCCTCATATCAAACTTGAGTACATGGGATTCATGCTTCTCCATTCTTGTGATGCTTTACTAAGAATAATGTGTTCCACTTCCATCCAGGTTAATACAAAGGCTGTAAAGTCTCCATTTTGTGGTCCTGCCTTTTACCCTCCCTCTGTCAAACCTCCCTGCTCCCTGAATTGTCTTCTAAACTTTCTTCCCCAGGATAATCTTTTTTACATTTTATTGAATTTATATCTTTCTAAATAATCATTCTCATTGCTTTATATAGATGCTACATTAGACAAAGTTTAAATAGTAACCTAACTAACTCTGTTGCTATTTTAAGTTAAGTCAGCAAAACTCTCACCTTATATTTTGAATAGGTGCCCTACTTTTTACCCTTTCTACTATGTAAATACTATTTGTAATAGTGGTTCTTAACTAGGAATGCACATGAAAATTGCCCATGGAGATTTATTAAAATATGGTTTTAAAAATTTTCATTTTTTTTTTTTTTTTTTTTTGAGGTGAGGTCTGTCTGTGTCACCTAGTGGGTCTGGAACTCTTGGGTTCAAGCAGTCTTACTACCTCAGCCTCCTGAGTAGCTGGGACATGCCCTTAAAAGTATGTTTGAGCCCCCATTGCCTGTCAACTAAATCAGAATCTTTAGTCCTGCATCCTAACCATATACCTTTTTTTTTTTTTGGTAGAGACAGAGTTTCACTTCATCACCCTCGGTAGAGTGCCTGGCGTCATACAGCTCACAGCAACCTCCAACTCCTGGGCTTAGGCGATTCTCTTGCCTCAGCCTCTCAAGCAGCTGGGACTACAGGCACCCACCACAATGTCCGGCTATTTTTCTGTTTTGCAGTTTGGCCGAGGCCAGGTTTGAACCCGCCACCTTCGGTATTTGGGGCCGGCGCCCTACTCGATGAGCCACAGGCGCCACCGCCTAACCATATATACTTTTAAAAGCTCTGTGGGTTGATCTTGATATCTTCCCTTAATTATATTTTGCTACTAATGCATTTAAGTAATGACATTTTTACTGCCTTTTCCTCATACTGTCGAAGTCTTAGCAGATCATAGTTAGTACATGTTTTATTGGACATTTTTAAAGAGACTAAGCTTGTTTTTGTTTGGCAAAAAGGTCACATTCCCTATTTTTCTTGTTAAGGGTGACAGAGTTGTGATATTTCCCAAATGAAAGTTTAGGTTTTAATCTAGTAAAAAAAATTTTGAAGACTTTTATATTATAAAAGGACCATTAAAAAGTATTTTATTTCTGGAAATATTATGAATTGTTCATAAAGGTATACTTGGTTAATTTGCTTATGTGTTTGTTTTGGTGAAAGGTGAAAAATGAAATTTCTTTGGTGGCAGAAGGCTTTCTCCCAGAGGATGGAAGTGGCTGCATTGTTGGTATTCAGGACTTACTAGATCAGGAGTCTGTGTGTGTGGCCACAGCCTCTGGAGATGTCATACTCTGCAGTCTCAGCACACACCTGGTAAGTAGAAGAGTCTAGTGAGGAGGAAGTCTTAAGCATCCTCAAATAGATCATTTGTTATTGTGGAAGTTTTCAAATCAGTAGCCATAATGTTTAAGCTTTTGTATATTAGAGTTTTGTATTATAAATTTCTTTATTAAAAAATTGTTGGACTGGGTATGGTGGGTCCTACTTGTTATTCTAGCACTTTGTGAGACTGAGGTGGGAGGATAGCTTAAGGCCAGGAGTTGGAGGCCAACCTGAGTGACATAGTAAGACCTTGTCTTTTAGAAAAAAGGAAAGAAAAATTAGCTGGGCATGGTGGAGCACTGGGGCATGCCTCTAATCCCAGCTCCTGGGGAGGATCAGGTAGGAAATTGCTTAAGCCCAGGAGTTTGTCATTTTAGTGAGCTATGATGACACCACTATACTTTAGCCCTGGCAACGGAGTAAGACTTTGTCTCAAAAAAAAAAAAAAAAAAAAAAATTGTTGGCGTGGCTTTAGCTATATTTCAAGATTATTGTGCAAGATCCTAGCCTAAAGGCTGAGAAGCAAGTCAAGATTCTTCTAAAACTCAGTTTTGTCTACTGAATTTTTTTTTTTTTTTTTTTTGGAGACAGTATTACTCTATAGCTTGTAGGTGGCATCAGCCTAGCTGATGGCAGCCTCAATCTCCTGGGCTCAAGTGAGTCTCATGCCTCGGCCTCCTGAATACCTGGGACTACAAGCACCGGCCATAATGCCTGACTAATATTTTATTTTTAGTGGAGACGGGGTCTCATTCTTGTTCAGGCTGGTTTCAAGCTCCTGAGCTCAAGCTCAGATACTTCTGTCTCGGCCTTCCAAAGTGCTAGGATTACACGTGTGAGCCACCTTGCCTGGCCTACTGCTTATATTAATTAGAAGAATTAGAAATAGTCCTCATTCCGAAAGAGGACTATTTAAAAAAATAAAAACAGACTGGACACAGTCTCTACTAAAATTGAAAAAGTAGCCACGTGTGGTGATGAGTGCCTGTAAGTCTCAGCTACTCAGGAAGCCAAGGTATGAGAATTGCTTGAACCCAGGAATTTGAGGTTACTCTGAGCTATGATGACATCAAGGCACTCAATCCCAGGGCAACAGAGTCAGACTCTGTCTCAAAAATAGTAAAAATAAAAAATAAAAATATAGAGATAAAAACTGGCCATTCTTGTGTAGTATGAATCACCTTTTATCAGAATTTCTTCTTGAATTATAATCTTTATTTTTTTATTTTAGAAAATCTTTGATATATCTTATGGCTTATTTTTTCAGTTACAAATATTAATTGGCTAACTCCATGGTCCTTTAATTTTAGGCACTAAAGTAATACATTATCATTGCATGCATATTTTAAGATTGCCAAGTGAGATAGATTTTGACCAATTGCTTCTTTCTTTACTCTAGCTTAGCTTGAGTTCTGGATTTCCATCTTCTCCTTAACAGCAAAGGTTTCAAATTACAATTGCTTGATTCTTTTTTAATCTTCTTTGATTACTCCATTAGTTGTGATCTCTTTAACATTGATTTTGTAACAAGAGTTACAGTATTACTTATAGTAAGTAATAATAGCAGTTTATATTTATTAAATGTTTGCAGGATACAGGCATTTTTTCAAGTACTTTTTATGCAAGTTTATTTAATCTTCACTATGACCTTATTAAGTAGATTTTTGTTTCCCATTCCTCAGAAGAGGAAATTGAGGCCCAGAGTACTTAAGTGACTAGGCCATGGTCACACAGGTATCACATATTTAGTCTTAATCTGGCCCCTTTGCTCTCAACTCTTCCATTTAATACAGTAGTAAACTTTACTTTCAGTTCATGCTTAGAAAAAAAGTCCTTATGTACAACTCAATTAGAATTAGTATTTCTTATATTTAAAAGATAAACTTTAATTTCTAAAACATTTTGTAGAATTTTTAACTGATGACTGAACTCCTCCAGTTCACTTATCTTTATTTAATGATGCTCATGTTGCTCCTTGGTGGCTTCTCCATTGTCTGGAAGATAGAGTCCATAGTCCTTATTATGCCTTTTGGGACCTTTTACTGTCTGTTCCCCCAGTTTCTTTTTACCTTTACCCCTCTCCACATTATTGCTCTGTGTGTGTTTACATTATGCTGTAATTGCAGCTGATTTTCTTTTGCGTTAGAGTCTTGCTCCATTGCTCAGGCTAGAGTGCAATGGTGCAACTGTATCATGCTGTAACCCAGAACTCCTGAGCTGAAATGATTCTCCTGTCTTCAGCCTCCTAAGTTGCTGAGATTAGTGGCACACACCAGCACACCCTGCTAAAGCTGATTTTAAACTACTCTTTTTATAGCTTTGTGCCTCAATACTGTTATTTTTCCTCTTAATCTCTCTCACCTGCCCTTGTTATCATTCTTTGAGACACTTCAGGAAAACTTTCCTGGCCAATTGTCATTCTCTGTGCTGAGACCTGCTTTGCTTCCCAGAGATTTGGTTAAGCCCTGATTGCTCTGTAGAGTCATTTTTTTATCTCCTTCATGAGACAGCTCTGGGAAGAGTGGGGTGTCCATTTCCAATTCCTTTGCCTCGTCTCTTGATAACATGTTACTAAAGATATGTTTTTTGGATTAATTTACATTTATGTGTTTGTTTTTAATTGTTTTGATTGAGATTGTGGTAAATTTTTACTGAGATACTGGTATTTACGTCTCTCTTTTTAATTTTCTCTGTCTCAGCTGGAATGTGTTGGGAGTGTAGCCAGTGGTATCTCTGTCATGAGTTGGAGTCCTGACCAGGAGCTGGTGCTCCTTGCCACAGGTAAGCTTGTCACTGGTGCTTAATTGACTTATTACTCTAAATGTTACTACAGATATTCCAAATATCTTACTGGCTTCAGTTTTGGAGTACTTAAGTTTTAAAAAAGTGAATGTGTTTTTTTCTGACTTAAGTTTTACCTCTTAGAATATTTTATAAAAAGTTGTTTCATATAACTTTTTCATTCCTTAAGAGGGGGAAACAAAGTCATAAAATGCAGAGAGGCTGTGATTACACAGTTCCAGTTAAAAATGTCAGCAATCTTTTATTTTAATCTTCTCTATGAGTTGTTATATGGACAAATTCTAAAAACCCCTCTTGCATTCCTTATTTTTTCCTTTAAGTCTCTTCAATCCAACTGAGCTTAATAAACAAGCACCACGATGAGGTATATATTTGCAGAGATGTCTTGGAAACTAAGAGTGTTGACGTTGATGGAGGAGGGCTGTGTGGATTATGTTCAGCTTTACACACTTAAATAGCTGAAAATAAGCACTAGGCAACTTGTTTAGGCAAAGCTTTGTTTCATTCAAAAAATTTTGAATGAAATCTGTTTGTCCTGGGGATTCCTCCAATTCTGTAGCTTACAGTGCCATACATACTTACGCAATAGCAAATTTGTTACATGAAAGCAAAACCATTCCTATTTTGTGCCTCGTAAGGTCAGCAGACCCTGATTATGATGACAAAAGACTTTGAGCCAATCATGGAGCAGCAAATCCATCAGGATGATTTTGGTGAAAGTGAGTACATCTTTGTTTGAAAGTTTAAGTTCCTTCCCACTTTTGATCATTTTCTTCATTTTCTTGTGTACTGAGAGCCACATCATAAGCCCAAAGAACTGTGAAACTTAAACCCCCATGTGTTAGATGTCTGTCAGCCAGATTGCTCCAGCCCATTGTGAATCTTAAAAGGCACATCTCTGGCTCCTCTCCTGGTCTGAGTGCTGGCTTTCTCGGGTAACCTAGAAAATCTATGCTTGTGGTCACCTAAGTAGCTGTTGCCCAAATCCAAAGAAAGGCGTAGTTTGGGGTTTTAATAAAAAGAACTGAACAAGCTAGAATAAAGAAAGCATTTCTGAAGTACAGTTATGGGGAGAAGAAAACAAGAGAAGTGGGATAGAAGTCTGTTTTTTTGTTTGTTTGTTTTTGAGCCAGAATCTCATGTTGTTGCCCTGGGTAGAGTGCCGTGGAATCATAGCCCACAGCAACCTCCAACTCTTGGGCTCAAGCGGTCTTCTTGCTTCAGGTTTTGTATTTTTAGTAGAGATGGGGTCTTGGAGTTGCTCAAACTGGTTTTAAACTCGTGAGCTCAGGCAATCCACCCGCCTTGGCCTGCTAGAGTTATAGGATTACAGGTGTGAGCCACCAGGCCTGGACTTTTTCTTTGTTTAAACAGACAAGGGGTCTTGCTCTGTCTGCTGGGCTAATGTACCGTAGCATCATCATAGCTCACAGCAACCTCAAACTCCTGGGCTTGAGCAGTCATCCCTCTTTGCCTCCTAAGTAACTGTTACTGCAGGCACAAGTCACCACACTGCCTAATTTGTCTAGTTTTTGTGGAAATGGGGGTCTTAACTCTTGATCAGGCTGATCTCCAACTCCTGACCTCAAGTGATCTTCCCACATCACCCTCTTAAAGTGCTATGATTACAAGTGTGAGCCACTGTGCCTGGCAGAGGCTGATTTTTGTTACTACCTGTTAGATCCAACTCTGCATTTTCATGGGAACAATCAGACTTGTTTTTAAGGTCCACCCAAGGTCATTTTTCATTGAGCTGTTGAAAATGTTGACAAAGAAAGAGAAGGAGATACTTGTTGAGTATAGGAAGCTGTGGCCAACCTGAGGGCATCAGGTAGCTGCCTCCCTGAGGAAGAAATGGGAGAAAGTAGTTCAGCTTCTGCCAAGTACTAACTTCATGTCTGCTTGCTCCACCAACTCTGAGAAATCAATTAGAAAATTACTCATTTGTTTAATAAAAATCATTTTATTTGTTCAGAATTAATTTTGAGTAGGTACTGTGAAGCCAACGGTGTTTGGTGCTTTGAATAATTCAAAAATGGTTAAGTAGTTGGATTTTCTCCTAAGGCAGTGTTTTTCAACCTTTTTTTATCTCATAGCACACTTGAACCTACAGTTAAACTTCCCTGGCACACTTATGTTAACCAAAAAGAAGAGTTAAAAAAAAGCATACATGTACTTACTGTGCTTTGAACTTCTTTCAAAAATAATTTAATTAATAGTCTTTTTTTTTTTTCTATTAATTAATAGTCTTTAAAAATTTTCGTGGCACACCTAATGTCCTCTCAAGGCACAATAGTGCGCAGAGGCACACCATTAAAAATCACTGCCCTTGGAAGTCTTATAAGTACAGTAATGACATAATGTGTAGGTGTTAAGGTAGCATATGGGAAGGAAATCAGTAAATGGAGAGGGAAGATTTCCCTCAGGAGGTTGACTTGAGCTGAGTCTCAGTTGAATTGGTGTTGTGTGGAGGAGGGCTGAGAGTTGGAGAGTAGTCCAATGGAGTGAATGAGTCCATCCCAGTGGAGCAGTGTTTCATAGAAACTTCCTAGTTCCTCAGGCAACTGTGAGTAATTCAGCATTACTGGGGTGGCAGGTCATAAGTGTAAAATGAAGTAAATGGAATGGATTTTGATTAAGTTTGTGATAGAGAACTTGGACATTTGAGTTATAGTTGATGAGCTATTGAAGGTTTTGATGATGGGAGGTTTAAAGAGATTTTTCTATAGAAAGATTGCTCTTGGCATATTTTTGTTTGTGTGTAGAGGAAAGAAACTAGAGGTAGGGTGATGAGGTAGGAGGTTGTGTAGGAATCTAGACAAGAAAGAAGTGAGGTAAGTGTGCGGCTAGAAAAGGGAATAGATTCAGGGAAAGCTTGATTCTTAGGATGGGAGTACATTTTTTTGGAATTATCTGAGAAGCTTCATTAGAATATATGTGCGTGGTTCCCCTCCTAGCCTGAGTCTGTTTTAGAAATACCAGTTTAGAGAGAAATAAATAGGCTTTGGTGTATAAAGTAGAAGAAGAAAGAATTTAGTGGGACACCAGCCAGGTGATGGGAATACAGATGCTAGTAACAGAGAAGGCAGTTGGGGAAGTGCTGATTTATAAGGGGTAAAAAACCTGGTGAGTTCTGTTTTGGATTTATTGACTTGCCAAATGGGATTTTTAGGTGAAGTAGGCAGATACAATGGGCTGGGAGTTATCAGTATATAGGAAATCCTTACTATCTTGGGAGTAAATGATCTTGTTCAAGAACCAGATATGGTACTAGAAGAATCTAGGATTTAGGGAGGAACTTTGGGGACTGTCAGAGAGAGTAACCAGTACATAGCACTCCTGGGGATAGGAAAGTGTTCTGGGTCTGTTTTTTCCCACTCAATTTTTTATAAAGAACTTAATGCAATAAATCAAGAGAAAGGTATTCAAAGTTAGGGTGTTAGGTCTTAGAAATGCACTTATCAGTATGAAAAATACTACTCTATGGAGTGATGAATATTTCCCCTCTAATCCAGGAGTCAACATACTTTTTCTGGGCTTGGTAGTAAATAGTTTTGGCCTTGCAGTCTCTGTCGAGACCCCATGAATGTGGAGAACTGTGAACACCAGAAGAGTGTATACTCTTGGGGCACCTGGGGAAGCAGCTTCAGTGTCTGCCCAACTGTGCTGTTGTGGTGTGAAAGCAGTTGTACACAATACATAAGCATGCCTGTGTGCCAGTGACTGTGAAAGCAGATGTAGGCTGTAGTTCAGAGATCCCTTCCATAACCTCGTCACTTACTATTTGGTCTCATTGAAAGAGTTCTCTTGCTTTGCCCTTTGGTCCTTTTCCTGTGTGGAAACTTGTAGGCAGAAGCCCCGGGATGTGCAGCAAGATAGGCACTGCTGTTTGTTCACAGCAGCGAAGTGTGCTTTGAGGAATTGTGGTGCTCTGACTTGAGGAAGACAGGAAGACAGGAAATGGTCATTGTGACCCATGATTTTTTTTTTTTTTTTTTTTGAGACAGAGTCTCACTATGTTGCACTGTGGTAGAGTGCTGTGGTGTCACAGCTCACAGCAACCTGAAACTCTTGGGCTCAAGCAAGTCTCTTGCCTCAGCCTCCCAAGTAGCTGGGACTATAGGCACCCGTCATAACACCCGGCTGTTTTTTGTTGCAGTTGTCATTGTTGGTTAGCTGGCTCCAGGCTGGGTTGGAACCTGCCACCTTCAGTGTATGTGACTGGTGCCATAACCGCTGTGCTACGGGCACCAAGCCAGTGTAACCCGTGATTTATAAAAATTATTAAAGCTCTGCTTCATCAGAGTCAGAATCAGTGGTAAGAGGGAATTGTTGGGTCCTGGATTTGGCTGATGTTTTTAGAACCCTCTTCATAGTACCTCTTGCAGATATATGCCACATCTTACCTCCAGGAAACAGAAGTTGTTTCAACAGCTTGGCTTTTATCTTGTGTATAGGAGAAGCATTATGATTTAGAAAGAATCCCAGTTTGGAAGGCAGAATCCCTGTTGTAGTTTTGGGTTCTGCCACTAGGGGGTCTCAGTCTACATGAGGAGCTGGACTGGATGATCTGCAGTCTCCTCTACCAGCATGGAGTAGGTTGGATACACTTAGTTGAGTGAAAACTTACAATCAGAATTTTATTCCCAGGTCTTGTCTTAGGGTCTTATGTTTTGGATATAATGTATAAATTCTTCAATTCATTCCTGCTTGTAAGGTGAGGATGAGATTGCTGACTGCTGTCATTAAGAGGATCTGTAATGTAAAAGATAGCATTAAAACACTTTGCAAAATAAGGGAGAAATCACAGCTTTCCAGTTGTAAAATAAATAAATAAATAACAAAATAATGATGGACATTTCAAATTCTTCAAAATTTCCAGGCATAGTGGCTCATGCCTATAATCCTAGCACTCTGGGAGACTGAGGCAGGTGGATTGCCTGAGCTCACAGGTTGGAGACCAGCCTGAGCCATAGCAAGACCTCATCTCTAAAAATAGCCAGGTGTTGTGGCGGGCACCTGTATTGTATAAATTATCTCAGTTTATACAAAATGGGATTTGTAGTCCCAGCTACCTGGGAGGCTGAGGCAAGAGAATCCCTTAAGCCCAAGAGTTTGAGGTTGCTGTGAGCTATGACGCCATGACACTCTACCAGAGGTGACAAAAGTGAGACTCTGTCTAAAAAAAAAATTCTTCAAAATTATTGGTGCATATAACATGGAACATAGTTTTTTCAAATACTGACTGTTGCTTAATTTATTGTAAGGTCTTAGACTTCATGAAGAATAGCAGCAAAACTGCTTTTATTTCATTTCATATAGCTTATTTGCTTGTCTTGCATTTATTTTCTCAACCGATTTTATTTGTTCTCTAGGCAAGTTTATCACCGTTGGTTGGGGTAAGAAGGAGACACAGTTCCATGGATCAGAAGGCAGGCAAGCAGCCTTTCAGGTGCAAATGGTAAGGTTGGTTTGATAGATAAAGAACCTTGATTGGAACAAGTGAAAGTTCTGCCACCCACAGGAACTCTTAGGTGCCCAGTTAGAGGCAGTCATGAACAACTTTCTTCTGCTTAAGTTAAAACTGTTTAGTGCCCTGGGAAAATGAGTCACCCTGGAAAGATCCTTTTGCCTTTTTTATTGCCCAGTTGCTTTGGGATTTATTTTCAGTGCTGTGCATGATGACAACCAGTATTCGTCACCTAGCTTAAAAATGCAGCATCATGGACAGAAATAAAACCCCCTGTGTAGTAGCCCTTCCCTATATCCCTCTGAGAGCTGCCACCTTGTGTTTACTGTGGGTCATTTGCACACGTATTCTCATACTTTTCCTACATACATGTATATTGGATGCCTTTTCTGACTTTTTCTTTTGGATGAAATAAACTCTTGGTTTTCCTTCTTTCTTGATTAGAAAATTCTAAAGATCACATGGTGATGTCTTGATTCAAGACTGCACTTTCCAGTCTTCTGATGTAGAGAGTTTCTGAAAGCAGAGGAGTACTTACTCTTGGGACACCCGGGGAAGCAGCTTCAGTGTCTGCTCTCACATGAAAGTTCTTTAAATTCTTAGGCTTTATCTTAATTTATACAGTATGAATAATCTTAAACATTAAATTAAAAAAAAATTACTGTTGTGTAAAATTAATGTCCCAGAAAGATGTGCCCTATTTGTCCTCTGGCGTACTGCTGAATACCTTTGGGGGCAGCATATGTCTATCAGAGAAGTACAGATTACATTATCATCCAGACATTTGGTAGCTGTGAGAGCTTGATAAGCTTCCTGACATTTGTGACCCTTATATTCTTGTCTATTAAGGGGACATAATGTTTCCTTACAGGGGTTGAGATTTGTAGTTAATACAGAGGGTGCCAAAAAAATGTATGCACATTTCAAGAAAGGAAAAAATGTACTAAAATTGTAATACTCAAGTCATGTTTGACTTATGCAGTTGTAAGAGGGGCCCAAATGTGACTTGTATTCATTTTTTGTTATTAATATATATTAAGTATTATAATTTGAATAGTTTTTTTTCTTTCTTAAAATGTTTATACTTTTTTTGGCACCCTCTGTATATATAAAAGAGCTACCACATCATCAGCACAGGGTAGGTACTCAAATGGTAGTTGCTGCTCTTATTTTAGTGGACAAATAATTTTTGAAACTTTAAAGAAAAAATGTTTTTGTGTCAAAACAACTATGTTGTGAATAAAATATGCATGATGGGTCTAGCTAAAAACTATTCATCTAGTAGAATTAGTAAAGGATTATAAGAGGGCAGAAAAATGGAATAAATATTCCCAGGATACAACCTTACTTCTTTGGGGTAATCCTCTATAATTCATTTTTATGTCCCCCTAATTTTGAAGTCATTTTTTTTTTTGCCACTCCTGAGTTTATGGACATGGACCATATATTTTTCATTTAAAAAATAGTACTTTACTGATATGTGTAATATATGAATTTTATAGACATTATGCTAAGTGAAAGAAGACAGTCAAAAAGGTCATGTATTTATATGAAATGCCCAGACGGGCAAATCTGTAGAGACAGAAAATAGATGAGTGTTTTCCTAGGGCATAGGGGCAGGGTGGGGAGGGAGTGACAGATAATAGGTTATGGGTTTTTTGGAGTGTAGAGGAAAATGTTAAAAATTTAGATTATGATGGTTACACAACTTTTTATGTACACTTAAAAAATGTTGAATTGTGTACTTCAAATAGGTGAACTATAGTCATGTGTAAATTATGTCCCAAAAAAAGGATTAAAAAATAGTACTTTAGGGAATTTGTAGTAGTATTCAAAAGGCAGCAGTTTTTCATACTTTGTTTAGTTCCGGAGAATACATGTTACCCCTGATACCTGCTTAGAGTTGTCTTAGTATTGCCAAAATTAGGTGTTGTTCTTAATATAAAATAATTCAGATAATGGGGAGAAAAAGCCTGTATTCTAGTAGCTAATGTACTATCTGGTAGGCTATTCTAGATTTTGTTCATGAACTTTTTCTAAAGGCTTTCTAGGGCCTTGTCTTGATTTGGAAGCTCACAGCTACCTTTCAGAAAACCAAACAAAAATCCAATGCCGGTCAGTACTCCAGTGAATGGTTTGGTTTTTAAGTTGTGTTGGTCCAGCACTCAGCTCTTACTGCCTGGGCTGTCCTGCTGCCCAGTAACACTGATCTAGGAGGTTGCATTGCGTGTTCTTGGCCTACTCTCTCAGATGATTGATCCTTTATTCAAAAGCATTTCTTGAGCACCTACTGTGTCAGTCTCTGTTTGAGGCACTGGATATATAGCAGGAAACAAAACCCCTATCCTCAGTGGAGTATATATTTGTTGGAGCAGATAGACATTAAAATAATGCTAATGTGTAATATACCTGGGAGTGAAAAATGGTATGGAGGGAAATAAAGCAGGATAAGGAGTGCCAGATAGCAGGTGGGGTGGCAAGGGGTTCCACTTTTTATGGACCCAAGGAAATAAGGGACTGAGCATTGTGAATATCCAGGGAGTACTATTCTAGGCAGAGTAAACAGCCAGTACTAAAAACCATAAAGTATCATGTTGGGGAGTATTCAAAGAACAGAAAGGCGAACAGTGTAGCAATATGTCCTTGGGGAAAGAGGAAATGGTAGGATGTGAGGTCAGAGACATGATGAGGGTGGTTATGCTTATAGTGCAGTGTTACTACTTTCACTTTTATTCCAGGTGACAGTGGAGCCAATGGTGAGTTTGAGCAGAGGGACAGGGTCTGATGTATGTTTTTAGTGGACTGCTCTAACTGTTGTGTTAAGTTTACTGAGAGAAACGTGAGTGGATATGGGAAAAGTTTTTACTAATTCATGTCTGTTCTGGAGAGAGTGGAGAGGTGGTACAGAGTGGTGTGACTTAGAATTTTGAAGGTAGAGCTACAAGATTTAAAATAGGTCAGATATGGGTGTGAGAGAGAAGATTTGAGGATGATACCAAGAGTTGGGCTTGAACAAACAGATGCATAATTATTTGTAGAAATTTCTGTGAGCTACCCTTCTAGGATAGATAAGTTAGTAATACCCTGCTTGCCACCTGCATTTTCTGTTTTATTTTCAAGTACATTCCATGTAACTCATATTTCAGCCCTTAACCCTTGACTAGAGGAAGTTTGTGTTCCGTACCGTAGGACATTTCCTTTGAGAGTTAGGCTACTTAGGTATTCTCCACTGTGCAGACTTACAGTACAGTATTAGCAACATCCTGACTTGGGCTCTGACTGGAATGTGATGATAAATGCTGAGGTGGTCATCTGTCTCCCACCCCAGAACATTGTCTTTAGGGTCTTCAGGATTGAAGTGCATGTGGCGCTAGAGGAGACCTCTCTTCCTCTTGCGCTGTAGAACGCAGAACACTGTGTGTTTTTCATCTGCTGCTGCCTTTCCCACCTTTCAGGCTCTTCCCTACTCACCTTCCTCTCATCTTCTTAACTCTTCTGTGTCCTGTTGTGAAGCTTACACAATAATTACATAAATAAAACTCTACTCTTTTATATTCAGACAAACAGAACATTCTGTATCACTAATAGCTGAAAAAAGTTGATTAGCACATTATATTTAATATCTAGATTTGTAGCTCTTTTCCTCTGTTGCTAGTCTCAGGCCACTTTTTCTTAATGTCCTAAGAGGAACTTTTTTTTTTTTTGCTTAAGTTTTTTTGATGATTTCTGGGCCTAAGAGCCGTTGTAGGAGAGTTTCTGAGGGTTCTGTGAAGCTGGTTTTTTAAATAGTTTAAACCTCATATAAAAGATTTATATTTAATGGCTGAAGGCTTTTTGATTCTGAGCTACTTAAGGTACTGCCCTAATACTGTATAATGTATCTTTTTCCTGTCTTTAGCATGAGTCTGCTTTGCCTTGGGATGACCATAGACCACAAGTTACCTGGCGTGGGGATGGACAGTTTTTTGCTGTGAGTGTTGTTTGCCCAGAGACAGGTATGAAAATAAAATGCAGTCAATGAAAAAAAATTTTTTATCTTATTAAAACTCAGGAAAGCTTTCTTTCTTTTTCTTTGAGTGGGGCATTAATTATACTTATGAGATGAAGATGTGCTGTTTTACATGGTAAATGAGTGTAGAGTTAAGTAGAAGAGTCCCTTGGGGCCATCTGGTCCATCTTCTCATCTGGTGGATACAGATTTTTAATAAGATTAATCTAATTTGCTTCATAAAATCATGGTAATTTGTATATATAAGGAAAATATTTGAGAAGTTCTGGCTTGACAACATTTATCAGAATGTTTTCAGTGTGTGTTTGTTTCACTCCACCTCCTACACAGGGGCACGGAAGGTCAGAGTGTGGAACCGAGAGTTTGCTTTGCAGTCAACCAGTGAGCCTGTGGCAGGATTGGGACCAGCCCTGGCGTGGAAGTGAGTGGGAAAAGAAACCTGGATATTTCTTCCTCACAGAAATTCTTGGAACCAGGGTAGAGGTGGTGGTACTCCTTGAATACAGATGTTTGTATAACACAAAAGCATATTGATTTTTTTTTTTTCATTTGGTTGTAAGGCAGTATCTGGGTTTTTTTTTGAGGGGGGGAAGGGGAGATAAACCCATCCAGCAGGATGTTGTGTTGTGTAAAGTCTGAATTCAGCTTAAATTAGATTCTGAGCTTCTTCATAGATCTCATCATTCTAAGGCCCCATACATTTTACATTCTTAATTCTTTTTTTTTTTTTTTGAGACAGTCTCACTTTGTCAATGACATCATAGCTCACAGCAACTTCAAACTCTTGAGTTCAAGTGATCATCTGCCCTTTAGCCTCCCAAATAGCTAGGACTATAGGTACCCACCACAACGCCCGGCTAGTTTTTAGAGATGGATCTCACTTTTGCTCAGGCTGGTCTCAAATTCCTGAGCTCAGGCAATCCGCCTTCCTCAGCCTCCCAAAGTGCTAGGATTATACATGAGAGCCACCGCACCCAGCCTGCATTCTTAATTCTTTTTTTTTGAGACAGAGTCTCAAGCTGTCACCCTGGGTAGAGTGCTATGGCATCATAGCTCACAGCAACCTCCAGCTTGGGCTTAAGCGAGCCTCTTGTCTCAGTTTTTTCTATTTTTTGCAGAGACAGGGTCTTGCCTTTGCTCAGGGTGATCTCAAACTCATGAGCTCAAGCAATCCACTGGCCTTGGCCTCCCAGAGTGCTAGGATTACAGGTGTGAGCCTTTAAAACCTTTTAATTCTTAAAAGGTTTTAATCATAGGCAGGGGCTACATGAAGCCGTTGTGTAAGGCAAAAAATGGTGCTTGGAAAGCGAGTCCCAATCTGCAGCGCTCTGGGCAAATGGACCTTTTGTGAAAACTAAGAAAAGAGCTTCCTTCCTTTGCAGTAATTCCCACAGTAGGGGGATCTGCTTGCCAAGGAACAGACTGGATTCAGGCCCTCCTTCCATTCACCTGAGGTCACTACCTGTCTTTTGTGTATGGCTGCCCTGATTATAGACGGAAGAAATTTTTCCTCTATCTCAGTAGCATCTGTTATATGCAGTGAGTCTCTAGGTTTTAGACGTCTTGTTTCCTATCATTGTGGTAATGGATTGTAGAGCAAGAGAGAAATGTATTTGAATTAAGACACTAGCGACAGATATATGTACGTTGAGGCAATTAAGATGTTTTCAATAGGTAGAAAAAGTCTTTAAAAATAAGAATATTTGCTGGAGTCATACAATTAAAGGAGAAATAGATTATAATTTTTAGGCTATTATGCTTGTAATGGTTTAATTTAGTGGTTTTCTATAAGTCATTGAGTACAATTTAAATCTTTAAGGCTTTGTACAAATGGAGCTTTTGTGCAAATTGGGAAAAGGTATCTTTCCCCTGTTCAGGTGCATTCCCACGCTAGGGTGACGCACTTGCTGAGAGACAAGGGACACTTGGGACTTAAAACTTCCTGAGATAAGGACACTTCTTCATTCATTCGTTGATTTTTGCTGGAAAAAAAAATCTCTTGCCTGAATTTTATCTTGTTCTTAAAGGCATTTGGATGGGCTTTTGGATGTTCTAACACTGTGGCTTTACTTGAAGGCCCTCAGGGAGTTTGATTGCATCTACACAAGATAAACCCATCCAGCAGGATGTTGTGTTTTTTGAGAAAAATGGGCTTCTTCATGGACACTTTACACTTCCTTTCCTCAAAGATGAGGTTAAGGTAGGTGCCCGTGTAGTTTCACCATCAAATTTAGAGGATTGCTGCAGCTAGAGAGGGAATTTATATTTGATAGGAATGTAATATAAATAGAAGCTCCAGAGTAGGTGGTAATAAAAGTGTTGGCTTTCTATACCTGACTCTTTTATTATAAAAGAGAAATTATTTTTCCAAAGACATTTTTCAAAAAAAGTAATGATAGTTTTTATTGTTTATTTTGACAACAGCATAATTTTTCCAGTTAGGAGGTTTTTTCATTTATAATATTTAAATCTTTTTATTTTTTAGTTTTTTTATTTTTAGCAGGCCCAGCCAGTTTGAACCCACTGGCCCTGGTACACACAGCTGGCGCTCTTAACCATTGAGCTATAGGTGCCCAGCCTATGATGTTTAAATCTTATGAAACTTCTGTGTTATTAAGATCCTTATTGAAGTAGAAACATATACAATGGTAATCTTTATTGAAGTAGAAACATATAAAATGGTAATCTTTAATTATGTGAAATTTTAAATACCCGAAAAGTCGAGACAAGAGTTTAGTGAACTCTCACATGTTTATTACTTTCAATACATACCAGTACTTTGCAAAATTATTTTCACTTATCCACTACTCCTTGGCCTATACATACATCCATAAACACACATTTTTATTTCCAGGAGTTTTAATTCTAGAAATCATATTTTCAATATTTATTTCTAATAGTTAAGAATATTTTTCTTTATATATGGTAATTATACCTTACCTTAGTGTTATCAATAATGCCCAGTCTATATTCAAATTTCCTTGATTGTCTAAAAATATCTTACATCTGATGAAGTTTAAATCCCTTTTAATCTTTAAGCATAGTGCACTTATTTTTTTATAAGTTGTCTACATATAATGACATTTCACAGATTCATTTAATGAATTTGTAAGTTAGTAATTTATCTAGGGATTAGCTCAGGTAGTGGGATTATTTGATTTGTGAGAGCAGAGAATTCAGCTATGGTAAAGATTTTGAAGTAAATGCATTGCTAAAGGCCAGTGACAGATCTTTTTTCCCTACTAGGTAAATGACTTGCTCTGGAATGCTGATTCCTCTGTGCTTGCAGTTTGGCTAGAAGACCTTCAGAGAGAAGAAAATTCCACTCTGAAAACCTATGGTAAGACAGCGATAGTAATTCAGTCAAATGCCCCATAAAATGTAGTTGGAAGTAGAAGAGTATAGAATTTCCTTCATCCCTTCTACTTAGTCCATTAGTGGAGTCAAAGAAGCCAAAGTGGGTACTGGAGAGGGGGGAGTGATTAGGTTTTGATAATTTATGGATTTTAGTCATGTGTCAGGGTTCTTTACAGAAACAAAGCCAGTAGGATATAGTCATCCCTTGATATCCTTGAAGACTGGTTCCAGGATTGCCTATAGATAACAAAATCTGTGCTCAAATATGTACTCAACTCCCAAAGTTGGCCCTGAAGAGCTCTAGTATAGGAAAACCTTGCCCTCTCTGTGTACTTAGGTTTTACATCCTGAAAATACTGTGTTTTCAATCTGAGTTATGGATGAGAAGGGCCAAATGTATTTATTGAAAAAAATCTAGCCTGAGCAATAATAGAGAGACCAACAATTACAGGGCTAGAGACACACCCCTGTAGTTCCAGCTACTGGAGAGGCTGAGGCAGAAGGATAGCTTGTGCTCAGGAGTCTGAAGTAGCAGTAAGCTGTAATAATGCCACTACACTCTAGCCTGAGCAACAGAGTGAGACCCTGTCTCAAAAAAAAAAAAAAATCTGTGTATAAATGGATCCACCAAGTTCAAACTAGTATGGCTGAAAGGTTAACTATATATTTATCAGAGAAAATGGGAGGGGAGGGAGAGTAAGAAGGTATGGATGGATTTATTTTAGGGAATTGGGTCATGTAGGGAATGGCAAGTGTGAAATTTCTAGGGCAGCCTGGAAATTCAGGTAACAGTTGATGTTGCAGTCTTGAGTCTAAAATCTTTAGGGTACTCGGGAAACTTAGGCAGATTCTTATGTTACAGTCATGAGACAGCATTCCTTCTGTGGGAAAACTCAGTTTTTCTTTTAAGCCTTTTAACTCATTGAATGAGACTTACCCATATTATAGAGAGTAATCTGCTTTACTTAAAGTCAACTGATAGTAAATATTAATCACATCTACAAAATACCTTCTCAGCAACATACAGGCTAGTGTTTGACCAGACTACTGGGCACCATGGCCTACTAAGTTGACACATAAAATTAACCATCATAAGTCATTGGTGCTTTTTCTTCTTGGATGGTATTATTGCAGAAAACACTACTACAGAAAACAAACACTAACCAAAGGAATACTGTGGAAGTGAAAGATTTAAATTAAGAATCTTGGCTCAACGCCTGTGGCACAATAGTTATGGCACCAGCCACATATACCAAGGCTGGCGGGTTTGAACCTGACCAGGGGCCAGCTAAACAACAATGACAACTGCAACAAAAAATATCTGGGTGTTGTGGCAGGTGCCTGTAGTCCCAGCTACTTGGGAGGCTGAGCCAAGAGCATCTCTTAAGCCCAAGAGTTTGAGGTTGCTGTGAGCTGTGACACTACAAGTACTCTACCATGTACTCTATATAAGATGATATAGTGAGACTCTGTCTCAAAAAAAAAAAAATCTTTCCTATAGCTTAAACAACGTGTAAATAAGTGTTAAGTGTTAAATAACATGAAAATGTTAGAAAGCAAAAATGGAAAAAAGTTTCATATTTCCACCACTCAGTAATAATAACTATTAAAATTTTTCTTGTCTTTTACAGTTTTTTAAATGTCTATCTCAGTATAGCTATGGTGTCATTTTGTAAAAGTATAGGTATGATACATGTAGTTTTGTAACTTGTTTTGACACTGTGTCATGAGCATATTTCTAGTACATCTGTATCACTTTAAATTGCTGTATAATCGCTTGTACCTGTTTATTAGATCTCATGCTATTAGACACTTAAAATTTTATAATTTCTTATAATAATAATGCACTAAACATTTTTATTCATAAATCTTCTTACTTGGTTATTTTCTAATTGGCTTTCAAATTTTTAATCAGAAGGATTCTTTTAACTGGAATGTTATTAAGAAATTCATTCAACACAATAGTTCTCAACATTGGCTGTACCTTTAGAATAGAAATAATGATACCCAGGCTTCATCTTGGAGTTGAGTTCAGTGTGTTGGAGTGGAGATTGTCTATCAGTATTTCATTAAAGAAAAGCAAACTCCCTTGTGATTTTAACATATGGCCACAGTTAAAAAGCACTGATTAGCCAGTGTGTCAAGGGATGGCACTGTAATATGTATGCTCAGGATAAAAATACTGCACAAGCCACATCTATCCCCACAGAGCATGAGCATGTCATCTGGCTTATGAGCTCGCGGCTACCTAGAAGCATTGTAATAGCGTGGTTAGAGACTAGGTTATTTGCTGTGATTACTAATTTAAAAATTAATGAGCAAGATTAAGAAAATAAATTCCTTAATATAACCAAGATTCCTTAATATAGTATGAGTTTTAATTAGATCTTAATTTGTATATGTCATCTGTTTAATAAAGGTAGATTAGGCATGATTAGGTCTTGTTCTTTTAATAGCTTTTGGAGAGGATAATTGCATGCTCATCTTCCGTGGGCAGCTGAGTTGTGGTTAATACCAGATAGCCTTGGACATAATTACAGGCAAAGCACCTGGAAGAAAATAAGCATATTAAGCCTAATACAAGATGGTAGTGCTGGTCCTGATCTTAGATTAAGTGTTTTAATACTTTTAACTGAATTGCCAAATTATCTTCCTAAATCTTCACAAAAAAACTCAGGAAGACGGTGCCTTATCCAAGTAGTCTTTCATCACTTTCATATAGTTTGATGGCAGAGATGAAAATAAAGGAGTATTTCTGATAATACATGCTTGACATTTTATCTTTATGGAAAACGATCTTTTAACAATTATTATAATTATATTAAGATTTTAATGAAGAGACTGAGCAGGAGGGTCCTATAAGAAAGATTTTCCAGTCCCCCTTTAGTATATATTGTGAAGTCTGGGCCTTACGTCTCTGAAGTCCTTTTCGTTTTCCCCTGCAGTTCAGCTCTGGACTGTTGGAAACTATCACTGGTATCTCAAACAAAGTCTGCCCTTCAGCACCTGTGGGAAGAGCAAGATTGTGTCGCTGATGTGGGACCTGGTCACTCCATACCGGCTGCATGTTTTATGTCAGGGCTGGCATTATCTTTGCTATGACTGGCATTGGACAACTGACCGGAGCTCAGGAGATAATTCAAGTGACTTGGCAAATGTGGCTGTCATTGATGGAAGTAAGCTACTGGGAAGTATGTCCATGATCCTGTAACGGATCGTGGGCCCAGGGCCTGCAGATATGTTGGTTTGACTAGAACAGAAGGGAATCTTTGATTTGCTTGTTTGGTTTATTTTTACTTATTTGTTTTATTATATGTAGAATGCCCTTAGGCAGGGTTTATACTCTTTCAAGAACCATTGTGTCTCCTCCCCAGACCAATTTCTTGTTGTACTGTGTCTGTGGCCTTCACACATTTACTTTTCTGTCCTTTAAAGACTGTGAACATTTTGACCTTGGGTAGAAGGAAGATAATACCACAGAGTCTATGGGATTAGGTGTGTTAGCCTTATCTGATTGCCCTGACACAGATTTATGGTGATCTTTGTACCTCTCCACTTGTGTTACTTTGTTTCCTGATATAAATACTAGCTAATTAAATGACTCTTTGCTGTGTTCAGTTCATGTCGTGGACATTTGTCAAGTATGAGGCTTAGGTTTATGTTTTATAATTAGGTGGAGGGCTTTTGGGGGGAAGAGGGAATGGGAGAGCAGGACTGGGGAGAGAGATCCTCACGCAAATGGATGGTTTACTTATTGCTCTAACAAGAGTACACTTGCTTCTGAGGTTGTAATATGAGTTGGTATGTTAATTCATGTTCTGTAATACTGATTTATAATCAAATGTTCCGTGTAGAGAACTTAATCATATCTGCCGATTACCAAGTAAATAAATATGCATAAGAAAGTGCTTTAAGGATTTTGAGGGCCTTGGTTTAATGTGGCTTGGTTGCAGGCCTAGGTTTAAAGCTAGAGGTCTGACATCTTGGCCTTTTTGCCTTAGGCCCTGGCACCTCCAATTTTAGTACCATGGCGTTTAGATGACTTAATTCACAAATTGAATATCCCATATGTCTAATGCTCCTCTTTTTTTTTATTCCATATGCAGAGAAGATATTGCTGACAGTCTTCAGGCAGACTGTGGTTCCACCTCCCATGTGTACCTACCAATTGCTGCTCCCCCATCCTGTGAATCAAGTCACGTTTTCTACACACCCTAAAAAGAGTAATGACCTTGCTGTCATGGATGCCAGTAATCAGATTTCTGTATATAAGTGTGGTATGTTAAAAAACTGTTAGCACAACGTTCTGAATCAAGTCCCTCCTACACAAAAGTAAAATTACAGTTTAGTGTTTCCTTAGCTCCAGTGTTTCTAAAAATTTTGAAGTCTATAATTGATTGCACTATCATTATGATATTTTATTGGGTTTTTAAAAAAAAATCATACTCTGGCCATTGTTCATAAGGACAATTCCTTTTGCCTTACCGAACTTCAAGAATCAGTCAGTTGTTTTAATACTAACTAACCCTGGAAATACCAGTGTCTTATTACAATGTTAACATGTTTTACTATTTCATTGCCTTTACACATGCTTTCACTTGATCTCATACTCCTCTTAAGAACTATGTCAAAGATGTAGGTTTCTTCTTCATAGAGAAGGGAACATGATACCAGAGAGTTTGCAGTTTGTTTGAGCAAGAATGAGCAAGGACCTCAACACAGGAGTTCCAGCTCCTAATCTAGTTAATCCTTCCACAATTCCATTGCTGTTAGTTCCTTGTTGCTTTCCTGTTGTGCTGGAGAACCTGAAATTTGTTTTTGTGAGTTCTTTGTTCATGTCATAAATAATACTTGAATATAGCAGTGGTAGCCTTGTTTTCAAATATCTTTTGAATTATCAATTAGAAAAAACCTAGATAGTTGCTGAGAGAGAAGAATCAAATTTAATTAATTTATATCGGAATTCCCTACTTTTATATTAGCTTTTTTCTGTTAACTCACCAGCTTGTATGAATCCTATCTGGATATATCACCAGTTTCTCTGACTTTAGTTTTACTCTGTAAAATGCTATCACAATCCTTTTTAAACTAGCTTTTTAAAAAATAACATCAATGTGTTCATTGTTAAGGCAAATTAGAAAAAGCCAAAGTTAACTTTTTCCAAGAAGGTTTTCTATCAGCTAGTCATATCAAAAGCAAACATATGTTTCCCCTATATTCTGTTTGAGTGTCTTAATGTTGGTTTTGTGAGATTGGAAAGAATCAAATATAAGCTCTGTGGTGCTTTCTGTATAATGCTAATGAATTTATAATACCACTTTACAATGAACAGATGTTTTATCCTATATATTTTTTTTTTTGTAGAGACAGAGTCTCACTTTGTTACCCTCCGTAGAGTGCCGTGGCATCACACAGCTCACAGCAACCTCCAGCTCCTGGGCTTAGGCAATTCTCTTGCCTCAGCCTCCCGAGTAGCTGGGACTACAGGCGCCCACCACAATGCCCGGCTATTTTTTGGTTGCAGTTTGGCCGGGGCTGGGTTTGAACCCGCTACCCTTGGTATATGGGGCCGGCGCCCTACGAACTGAGCCATAGGCGCCGCCCTATCCTATATGTTTTTAAAAAATACCTTTATTCTATTCATCTATTTAATGTGTAGAATTCAGTGGTTTATATACGTATGCATGTATATTCACAGAGTTGTATAACCATCACCACAATCAATTTTTCATCTTCCCAGAATGAAACCCTATAATACCCTTTGTTCACTTTATATGATATTTAAAATGATGAGATAGGGCAGTTTGAGAGCTGTGCTTTTGGAAGACTCATAGACAAGGGTAGGGGACACCTGGGGACAGAGATGCCAGTTAGGAGAAGCTGTTGCAGGGTGTCTAGGTAGGAGATAGTGAGAACTTGCATCAGGGCGGTGTCTATAGAAATGGAAAGAATAGGAAGATCATACAAATCCAGAAACTCCAAATGCCTGAGAAGTTAAGGAGCTCATTTGTAGAGAGTTTGGATATATGAGAATTGGGAAAAGGTTGTGGGAGTCCTCTATTCCCAACAGAGGGTACGATTTAGAGATTAGCATCTCAAACATGGAGCAGCTTCAGATGATGGCCCTGGTGGGGTGGCTTAGATGAACGTGCAGTTGATGAATGGCAGCGTTGGGCATCTGTCAAGACAAGCATGGTAAGAGGACAAGTTAGTGAGAGATTAAACAGTGCTCGCGTAGAAGTGGCTGATGTCAGTCTCTGTGTCATCCAGGGAATTAAGTAAAGGTTGAAGAATGCTAAATTTTATTGAGATCAAAAAGGATGAGAAGCAGAAAGATTAGAGGTTGAAGTCTAAGTCAAAATGTTCTAGTTTGAGATCTGAGAATGGAAAAAGTCAATGTACTGATCAGAGCTCAGTTTCTATGCTGAAGGGAAATTAACCATTGGAGGTAAATGGTAGACATTTGGGTAGTGTGGAGACAGACTACTTTCTAACATCTTTAAAAGTGGTATTTGACATGCCCTGAGTATCATTCCTTCCCCTCCTCATCCCCTCAGTGTTTCTAGATTGTTTATTCTGTGCCTGGCTTTTCTTTTCTTTTCTTTCTTTCTTTTTTTTTTTTTTAAGAGACAGAGTCTCACTGTGTCTCCTTTGGTAGAGTGCTGTGGCATCACAGCTCACAGCAACCTCCAGCTCTTGGGCTTAGGCGATTCTCTTGCCTCAGCCTCCTAAGTATCTGGGCCTACAGGTGCCCGCCACAACACCTGGCTAATTTTTTGTTGCAATTTGGCCAGGGCTGGGTTTGAACCCGCCACCCTCGGTATATGGGGCCAGCTCTCTACTCACTGAGCCACAGGCACCACCCGTGCCTGGCTTTTCTATTCCTTGTCTTCATGGAGAGAATATTCTAGTTGAGGACAAAGATAGTAAATGAATAAAATTTATCGGGATGGCAAGTGCTGTGGAAGAAAATGAAGCAAAATGGGGGATGAGGAAACTTTGAGGGTAGAGGTGTTTTGGGGGAAGGTGGCCTTTGTATTGAGGTAGTGTTTAAGCAGAGACTGATGAGAATCCCAGACTTCAGGGCTAAGAATGTTCTGAGCAGTAGAAAAAGCAGTTGCAGAGATACCTGTAATGTTTAGGAAAGAGCCAGGAGGCTAGGGTGGTCACAGTAGAACAAATTAAGGAGAGAGTTACATGGGGGTCATGGAAGTGACAGAGAATAGCTTGTGTAAGCATTTGAAGACTTTTACTCTGAGTAAGATAGAAGCCACCAGAGGGTTTGGAGCAAAGGATTGCTCTGTTCTGCCTGGATTTGGGCTTGGTTTGTATTAGCTGCCATGCAGGGAATAAACTGGATCAAGAATGAAAAGGAATGTCTTTCAAGCAAATGCTTAAGACTTAAGAAGATTCAAGGTTATTAAGAGATAGTTGAACACAATGGAGAAAATAGTCCTGGGGTAAGAGGGTAGCCTCTCCACCTGGTCTTGGTGAGCTATGGCCTTTATCAGTAAAGATTGTGACTGATGTGGTATTAAGGGAAGGCAGAGATTTTTAAGGAGGTTGAGATGTGGTTATTTTCTAGTTTGCTTTATTTGCCTTTGGAACTCATTAATTGCAGAACCCCATCTCCTTAGAATTAGGAGAATTACTTATCGTTCACAATGATGGTATTTACATTTTTGTTTTCTAGGTGATAGTCCAAGTGTGGACCCTACAGTGAAACTGGGAGCTGTGGGTGGAAATGGATTTAAAGTTTCCCTTAGAACACCTCATCTGGAAAAGAGATACAAGTAGGTTCTTAATTATTTTGGACCTCTGAGAACCTAATCAGCCTGCATTTAGTACTAAATTCAGCCACCTGTTATGTTGTGTGCCTGTTGCTGAGTGGAACAAGGAAGTAGATACAACATGCAGGCCCTGGTTTTGCAGCTCATTTGGGGAAGCCAGTCACTTCAATGTCATATACTCTGATGGTAGGAGGGGAGTATGAGTTGTAAGCTGACGTAGGATCTACTCCCCTAAGCAGTCCTTGTTCTCCAGGGAAGATCACATGGGGAAGATGGAGATGATGATGATTGTGGTGATAAGATAGAGTTGCACTCTCTTCCATAAATGAGGGTGTGTAGATTGTTCATATGATTAACTTTGTGCAGCCTCTGTCTTTGCTTCATGCCACACTGTAGAACTTCTGGGTACTATGTTTTAAGCGTCCCAAGTTGGAAATAAGAACACATTTCACCTTTAAAACAGTATTAAAAATGATTGGGTATAATTGAATATCTCTGGTATATTTTAGGCATTTGCAAAATGACTCAGAAGCCAGATTATAATGCCTCCTTTGTGAGAGAATGTTTTTTAAAAGTACCACTTACTGAGTGCTTACAGATAAGAAAACAAAGTGTCAGGGTTAGGTAACTTGCCCAAGGTTGTAGACCTGGTAACTAGAGAATCCAGCATTTGATTCTGTTCTATTTGATAAGTCCCCAAATGAGCTGAAAAACCAGGGCCTGCATGTTGTGTTTACTTTTTTTTGCGGGGACAGAGTCTCATTTTGTTGCCCTCGGTAGAGTGTTGTGGTGTCATAACTCACAGAAACCTCAAACTCCTGGGCTCAAGCAATCCTCTTGCCTCGGCCTCACAAGTAGCTGAAACTACAGGCGACCGCCACAATGCCTGGCTATTTTTAGAGACTAGGTCTCAAGCCCGTGAGCTCAGGCGATCCACCCACCTTGGCCTCCCAGAGTGCTAGGATTATAGGCGTGAGCCACCACGCCCGGTCTAAGTCCCTGTTCTTAACTACTGAAACTCTGCCTCCTGAGAGCATGTATTCTTAAATTAATGGAAGTAATTGAGTATAACAGATAACAGAATTTAATTCATATGGTTTTTAAATATATGTCATGTGTATGCTTAATAAATACAGTATGAATATCTAACCTGTGTATAATTTGGGAGCAGCCTGTATAATGCTTAGTAGTTCTTAGCATGTTAACTGCCATATTAATTGTATTTAACTTGCGCTGATTTTGAGCCTGGGGCTCCACAAACATATATATCTCACACACCTATCCTGACCTAATATAATACCATGAGGGGAAAAAAAATTTTTTTTTCTATTGTGGCAATGTGTTAAAGACTATTTGCATTCATAATTTCATTTTCCAGACTTGAAACCATTACTAGAGAATAGAGCTGTAAGACAAATTAGAATGTATGAGGTAGATTAGAATATCATTTCATTAATAAAAATTGAAAGGAGGATAACTCCAAGTTTCAGAGATTTCATGAAGTACATGAATACCTCTGTTGATCCTTGAGGAAGGGATAGGTTTGAGATTGGCAAAGAAGAATTGGGAACATTGGGTCTGGTGGGAGGAGACTGTTATGAGAACCAGAGGTGGGGATGATCCTGCGTAGAGAGAATGCTGTGTGCTGAGCACAGTGGAGAGCCTGAGTCTGGAGAGAGCTGGGTAAGTAGGAAGATCAGGCTGGTGAACAGCTTCTTTAGTGCAAGTTGAGGATTTGCTGCTTGATCTAAAAGGCAAGAAGTTGTCATCATAGGTCCCTATAGGAGGTGACAAGAACAGTGCCCTGCTCAGGTGTTAAATGCTACTGAAGGAATGTGTTAGAGGCATGGAAACCATCTCTCAAGCCAGTTAGTCATTTTGATGTGAGGTGCTTAGGAAAGGACCCCTTCTACTGAGACCCACATACCTGCTAGAGTTTGGCTTCCATATTGATTAGTAGTGGCATCAGATAGGCTCTCGGGTTCATTACAAACTAGGACAGGGAATTTTCTTATGTAGTCAGTTTCTTGAAGTGTTCTCTTAAAATCTAAAGGTTTCGGGATATTAGAAAATTAAAGTAAATATGAAGGCATATTCTTAAGCCAGATAAACATTATTTTTGGATTTTCTTGTATTTGGTATTATCTCAGATTTTGCCCTTCCAAATAACTAGGAGTTGATTGTATACAGGGAGCTTTATTCCTTCTTTCGGGAAAATCTTAGTGATTTTTAGTTTTATTCACGTCTTAGATATTCTTCAATATTTTAAAACAGAATCCAGTTCGAGAATAGTGAAGATCAAGAGGTAAACCCTTTGAAGTTCAGCCTTCTCACCTGGATTGAAGAAGACCTCTTCCTGGCCATCAGCCACAGCCAGTCCAGGCCACAGTCTGTCATTCACCATTTGTCTGTGGCACCTTCTGAGATGGATGAAGAGCAAGGACGGCTCAATGTCAGGTAGCACTGTCCTTCCCTATATTCCATGTGTTGAATAGATGGAGTTAGGCTTTTGTCTTTTATGAGCAGGGGACTTTTTTGGCTTCTACTGAGCAAGGTTGGATTAGTAGCTGTCTTGTTAAACTTAGCAAGAGGGTTAAGTCTAGTTTTGAGTCATGTCAAAATACCAGAATAAAAATGTATCAGGAAGTGGTGAAAAATAGGATAAATTTTAATAGATGAGGCAAACCATATTTAAGATGTATTAAATATTTTAATTCACCATCCACCCACATTCCTTCAGAGTAATTGCTAAGTCTTATATTTGACTTTAATAACTATCGGGTGTAATTAGAGTGACTAATTCTCATGAGTTAATGCAGTGGGAAGAAATTATACATATAGTAGTGTACCACATCATGGTGTTCTATGAGTGCCATACTGCGTATGTGATGGTGGTTTCATAGGGTTACAGTGGAGTTGTGTTATACAAACATACCTTTTTTCTTTTTTCAGACAGGGTCTCACTCTGTTGCTCTAGGCTAGAATGCCGTGGCGTCAGCCTAGCTCACAGCAACCTTAAAACTCCTGGATTCAAGTAATCTTGCTTCAGCCTGTCAAGTAGCTGGGACTATAGGCACCTGACATAGTGCCTGGGTCATCTTTCCTATTTTTAGTAGAGATGGATCCAGCTTTGCTCAGGTTGGTTTCAAACTCCTAAGCTCAAGTGATCCTCCAACCTTGGCCTCCCAAAGTGCTAATATTACAGGTGTTAACAACTGCACCTGGCCCAAGCGTACCATTTTTCACGTTTTATTTTTACTGTATCTTTTCTTTCTTTTTTTTTTTTTTTTTTTTTTTTTTGTATTAAGGTATTAAGTCTTCACAATCCAGTGGGGTTTTTTGTTTTTCTTTTTTGTCTGTTAGTTTTTTAAGAGACAGTATCTCGCTCTGTTGCCCATACTAGAGTGCAGTGGTGCAATCATAGCTTACCGCAGTCTTGAACTCTTGGACTCAAGCAGTCTCCTACCTTAGCTTCCCACGTTGCTGGGACTACAGACATGAGCTCCTGCACCCAGTCCTCTTTTCTACATTTAGATATGTTTGGATATACAATTACTTGCCATTGTGTTATAATCATCTACAGTATTCAGTACAGTAACATGGTGTAACTCTGGGTTTGTAGCCTAGGAGCAATAGACTATACCATATAGCCCTGGGCGTATAGTAGGCTATCCCATCTAGGTTTGTGTAAGTATACTCTATGACATTTGCAAAATGACCTATATCTAAGACATGGCCCCATCGTTAAGCAGCACATGAATGTATATGTATATGTATACATACAGGCCAATGTATATGTATATGCATACATAGGCCAAGACAGGTAGATGTGCTTTGTTTTGATATGGAGACTTCAAAATGCTTCTTCTGGCCTCCTTCTCCATACATTCTTTTTGGCACTAGAAAGCCACGTCCTTATTTTTTGGTGGACTGTCAAATTTCCCAGGATTTGAGTTTTGTTTGATTCTTGACTGCATCTTTATTATGTAACAGATTTTAATTAATGAATGCTCTTCTCTGTAATGTAAGCCCTGTGGTGTGGTAGACGTAAATAGCATTTTCTGACCAGCTCCCAGGACCCTTGGGTCCAGACTTGACAGATTAGTCGTGTGCTGATATTAATTTCTAGATTTGTTTGTAATTAAAGCCCTGTTGGTTAGATTTATATTCTGAGAGTGCTCATTCTATAATTAGGAACCTTTCCTTATTATATATATAAAAGACACTTTAATATAGTCATTCACTCCTAATTTTTGACTCAAGAACCTTTGAAAAGGTTTTTATAAATATGTCTAGATACAGAGTGTGTGCTTAGGTAAATACACAAAGTTAGCCAGGCGCATACTTTTCGAAAAGCAGAGCAATTTACTATGTTTCTACTTCTTCGAATTTGGAATTCTTTATTACTAGCTTGGAGATGGAAAAGCTAGATACAGTTTTCTTCTTTGCTATAAAGAAAATGAGAAGTCCAATTATAGTATATTTCTATTGCTTTGACTTGTCTTTTAAAAAAGACTTTTGTTCATACAGATATAATAAATATGGTCTTCGAGGAATGCAGTCTTTCAGTTTAAGCTATTAATAGCTTACATTTACTTGTACTTTGTAAAAGGTGCTCTGCTAAGTGCTTTCCCTGTTAGCTCATTTATTTCTCATAATACCTCCTTGAAGTATGTGCTGTTAGCATCATCATCGTGCAGATGAGACAACTGAGGCAGAGAACAGTTAAGTGACAGGTCTGAGGTCATGCATGTGGAACCAGGATCTAATCCCAGCTGTTCTAGATCCAGAATCTGTTCTTGTAATCTCTTGACAGATAGTTTATCCTCAGAAACTAGAAGCACTTGTAGAAAAATTAACCATTGTTATTTTTAGGTTTTTTGTAGATTGATTAAAAACTCTTTTAATTTAATGTTAACAGTAGCACCATTTGTTTTCATTAACTACCTCTTCCTTTAAGAAATTCTTTTTAGACTTGGCACGGTAGCTCACACCTATGATCCTAGCAATCTCGGAGGCCAAGGCAGGTAGATTGCTTAAGCTCAGGAGTTCAAGATCAGCCTAAGCAAGATTGAGACCCTGTCTCTAAAAATTAGGTGGGTGTTGTGGGCACCTATAGTCCTAGCTACTCGGGAGGCTGAGACAAAAGGATCACTTGAGCCCAGGAGTTTGAGGTTGCTGTGAGTCATGATGCCATAGCACTCTATTGAGGACAATGGAGTAAGACTCTTGTCTCAAAAAAACAAAAGGAAATTCTATTTCTCTGTTGACTCGGGAAGAAATATAATGGCAGTAACAGACTCCCCTTTCCTCATTAAAGAAGACTCAGGTTTTCCATGATTGTATGTGAGAGAGATAGTATACTCACTTTTCTACAGACCAGCTGCTTTATTAATGCATTTTATATTTTAAGAGGACAGCAGTGATACTGATATCATCCATGTCTAATGAAGGCAATAAATTATAGTAAGTCAATACATTATAATAAGTTGCAGTAAGCTGTAGTAAGTTGTGGCTAGAATAGGAATGATGACTTCACAGTGTAGACAGTTAGTTTATTGGCTTTGCAGAAAATAGTATGTAACAGGTGTGGGCTTAGAATTGTTTATTCATACAACCAGCCATTCCTCCAACTATTTATCTATAAGTGCATATGTATATTTGTATGTATTATGTAGAGTATTGAAATAGGAACTACATCATTAAATTTCTCTTTCTGGATTGTGAAATCAGTGAAATATCACTACTTTCGAGAAAAATGGTCTGCTCACAAACGCTATCCCACTCCCTTTTTTACTTTTATCAGTTCTTCTGTGACAGTGAATGGGATTATAATCAGTCTGTGCTGTAATTCCAAGACCAAGTCGGTAGCATTGCAGCTGACTGATGGCCAGATACTTAAGTATCTTTGGGGTGAGTATCAAAGTGTTAGGAAAGCATGTTTGTGACTTAGGTAGATGTTTAATTCTTGAGAACATGTACTTGTGAGTATCTTGTCAGGATAACATTGATTGTTAGGTGTTTTAATTATCTTGGAAAACCTTAACGTGTGGAGTAGAATTGTGAAGTTTATTTTACTCCTGTTTCCTCCTGGAATAAACTGAAGTACTCTAACAAATTTCCAAAATATGTTTGGAAAGTGATCCAAATTGCATGCTCAATGTTTTATCAAGTATTGATGTTGATAGGTTTTTGCAAAGAGTGTGTAAGCTGTTTCTAAACCAGATCTGCCAATCTTGCAGAGTCACCTTCTCTGGCCGTTAAGCCGTGGAAGAACCCTGGTGGATTTCCTCTTCAGTTTCCTTATGCATGCACACAGACAGAATTGGCCATGATTGGAGGAGAGGTAAGTAAACACAGGGCAGGAAACTTACCGGCTAAAGTAGTTACCCAGGGACTGCAGCATTAGGTGGCAAGAGTAAGGGCTTTGGAGGTGGACCAAGGTCTCCACTAAATTCCAAGGCAACAACAGGAAGTTATTTTACTTTCCTGAGCCACACTTTGTTCGCCTATAAAATGGGAAAAATCTTCCAGGGTTTGGAGGAAAGACTAAATGAGATAATGCATGTGATTGGCAAACTTTTATTGCTACTTACACAGAAAATTTCTAGTCAGTTTTATTAAATATCTTTTGAAGAAAACAGAAGTGTGAATTTGAAAATAGCATTCAGTAGGAGTCATTCAACAAATACTGGAATGCTTATAATTGTGGTAGATAACATACATTGATAACAAAATAAAACAACTGAACTAGTTTCTGCTCTTCTGGAGCTTGTCCTCTTAATATAGAGTACAAGAAGGACGGGGTATTACAGTAGAGAACAGTGAAGTGTAAATAGAGGATGGTAGCTATGGATGGCTTTTGGTGGTGTTGAAAAGCCTTCCCTGAGGTGGTGATATGTGTGCTGAGAGAGGAAGGAAAGAAGGCTCTCTCCCCAAAAGGAAGAGGGTTTCAGGAAGATGGAACTGTAAACAGAAGCTCATTTTGTTCAAGGGACTGAATGGAAGCAGTGTGGCCAGAGCTTACTGACAGGTTATAGGAGTGTTTGGATTTTTTTAGATTAAGATTAGAAAGTTATTGATGAATGCTTCATAATTTGAAAGGTTATTCTGGGTACTCAGAGAAAAGTAGGTTGGAGAGGGTGGAGAGTGGAATGGGTGATCAACAGAGAGACTGTTGAAGTAGTGTCGGAGGTGGGGTGAGGGGTAGAAAGAGATGTAATTGAGATCTACATGGGAGATAGACATGACTGGGCTTGCTGTTGGATTGATAGCATCACATTCCAGTTTGCACAGAATCAGTCATGTCTTAGTATCTGTGTTCAGTCCTGATTACAAGAACTTAGAGATGAAACCAAGGAACAATAGAGCTATGTTATAGAAAAATCAGGTGTAACTAGTTTGAAATAGAATAGCTTGTAATTTCAGTTTTATTTCTTTACAGGAATGTGTCCTTGGTCTGACTGACAGGTGTCGCTTTTTCATCAATGACACTGAGGTACCAAGGCTTGGTTTGGTATTCAGTGGTTTTCACAGTGTTGGCTCCAAGTAATATAGCTAACTTTCCCCCTTGCCACTCTTGCCTTATTGCAGATTGCATCAAATATCACATCATTTGCAGTGTATGATGAATTTTTATTGTTGACAACCCATTCCCATACCTGCCATTGTTTTTGCCTGAGAGATGCTTCATTTAAACGTAAGTTCTCAATGTATAAAATAGAAATAATCCCTCTTCTGATGTCTTTTGTCTTTTGTCAAATTCTTGACCTACCTTGACTTTTATCATGGAGTTTCTAGGCTGGAGGAAACCTTTAGAGTTCATTTCCTTAGATCCTAATTTTAACATACCTCAGTTATACGATTCTGTACGTGTTAGTAAAAACGTGAAGAATGAGGCCTCTTCCTTAAGCAGCACATTCTACAGTATAACATTTTCTAGGAAATTATATAACTGATCTAATATTTTTATTTTGTTTTATTTATTTAATTTTTTTGAGACAGAGTCTCATTATTTCGCCCTCAGTAGAGTGCTGTGGGGGTCATAGCTCACAGAAACCTCAAACTCTTAGGCTTAAGTTATTCTCTTGCCTCCGCCTCCCAAGTAGCTGGGACTACAGGCACCCCACAACACCTGGCCATTTTTTTGGTGTTGTTTTTGCAGTTGTCACTGTTGTTTAGCAGACCCAGGCTGGGTTTGAACCCACCAGCCCCAGTGTATGTGGCTGGCGCCCTAACCACTGAGCTGTGGGCACCAAGCCTAATATTTTGTTTTAAATTACCACATAGATCCCAGCTGGCATTATGTTCTAACTTCTACATAACCTTCCTTTTCTCACTGTGGTAACCGCCATTGTACATCTGGACTCATCTCATGATTTATAGGATATTGACTCCTTTTTTTCTTCTATTCCATGCCCTGTGTTGTATTCTAAAAAGCTCACTATTTAATTTGTGTGTGTTGTATTCTAAAAAGCTCACTATTTAATTTGCTCCTAACTTGGAAACAGAGAATCTTTCTTTCATTGATACAATTATAGTACACTGATGCTGCTAAGAAATAGAGAAGCTGCCTAGATCCTTCAAAATCATTTGAGAAGTTGTGTATATGAATATACATGAGGGCTCTGTAAGAGAGAGGGTAAGTTCCAGGGATGAGAGTGTTTACCAGAAGGGCAATTAAATGGTCTTAAAGTTCTGTGGGAGAGCAAACGAATGTGGTTGTTATTTGCTACCTTCTGTTTAGATAATATGTATGGTTTCAGCTGCATTAATGGAGGGTAGCTTGTCACGATAATTCTTAAGGCTTAGCCAAGGGTGTCTTTAGTATTACAGGCAGGTCTGAGCAGCAGTCATGTTTCCAATGGGGAGATTATGCGGAAGGTGGAAAGGGGCTCACGAATTGTCACTGTTGTACCGCAGGACACAAAGCTCATATTACAGGTAAGCTATTTTTTCAGGTTATCTTTGTTACTGTCAATCAGTCAGTGCCAAACATAAACTTGGAGATTATATTTTAGGTTCTCTTACGACTTGTAATCATTTATTATAAGCCTTTCCTTGTTAGGTTTTCTGTTGACTTTATGCAAAGAAGTGTCAATATAGGCTCTGACCAGTAAGACTCAGAGAAGTCTTTTTTTAAAATTCAAGATAAATATTAAGAACTAGATTCTACTAAAATTTTATAGCATTTTATAGCATTATGATAGTTCTCTGTAAAGAATTAGATAAAATTGTGTATCTTGGCTATTTAAATTTTTTCTGCTTAATTAAAAATGTTATTCTTAGGGTGGCACCTGTGGCTCAGTGAGTCGGGCGCCGGCTCCATATACTGAGGGTGACCGGTTCAAATCTGGCCCCAGCCAAACTGCAACAAAAAATAGCTGAGTGTTGTGGCAGGCACCTGTAGTCCCGGCTACTTGGGAGGCTGAGGCAAGAGAATCACCTAAGCCCAGGAGCTGGAGGTTGCTGTGAGCTGTGATGCCACAGCATTCTACCGAGGGTGACATAGTGAGACGCTGTCTCTAAAAAAAAAAAAAGTTATTCTTTTGATTTATTTATTTTAAGATGCCAAGAGGAAACTTAGAAGTTGTTCATCATCGAGCCCTGGTTTTAGCTCAGATTCGGAAGTGGCTGGACAGGTAAGTGCCACATACTGTATATGACTAGTTAGCTTATTGTGACTTATGTGTGAAAACAGTATTTTATTATAATTTTAAAAACTTTAAAATCTGAAAAACCTTCATTATAGATATCGTTAATCAGATTCTCAGGTTTTTGGGGGTGTGTTTTTCATTTTTTTACTTTAATACTGTATATTGCAATGAACATTTCTTGCAGAAAGGGTCATGATAACTCATCATGTAAAGCGATGCTTCTTTCAATCTAAGGGGTTCATCAAAGCCTTATGTAGCCTGTGAACTAAGGGAAATTGAGTCCCAAATTGTCTATATATATTTATCCCAGTAGAAGGCATATGGCTTTCAGTACATTTACAGAGTGCCCTATGACCTAAAAAGGATTGAGTCACTGCTCTGAAGAAAATGATCAGTTTTCGGGGTGGTGCCTGTGGCTCAGTGAGTAGGAAGCCGGCCCCATATACCCAGGGTGGCGGGCTCCTGTAGTCCCAGCTACTCTGGAGGCTGAAGCAAGAGAATCACCTAAGCCCAGGAACTGGAGGTTGCTGTGAGCTGTGTGATGCCATGGCACCCTACCGAGGGCAATAAAGTGAGTCTCTGTCTCTACAAAAGAAAAAAAAAAAGAAAATGATCGGTTTTCTTTTTCTTTTTTGTCTGAGACAGAGTCTAACTCTTTTGCCTGGGCCCGTGTGCCATAGCCTCAGCCTAGCTCGTTGCAGCCTCAAATTCCAGGGCTTAAGCAATCCTCCTGCCTGAGCAACCCAAGTAGCTGCAACTACAGGCCTGTGCCACCAAGCCCAGCTAATTTTTGTGTTTGTATTAGAAATATCTAAATTAATGCTTTATTTAAAACGCAGACCTAAGTTTTGTGGTGATTTTCTGTTGTGTCTATGTGGGTATATAATGCTCAGATTGCCTTGATGACTAATGACACCTTTTAAGAAGGTAAATGAACATGGTATCTGGTTTTTAATCTGTAATTTTAGAGTAGAAATCTAGTAGTAGTTTGGCATTTGGGCTGTAATCTGATTATAACTGATTTGCATAGTAATGAAAATATGCTGGGTCAAAGGAGCTTAGTTTTTATGGAAAACACCTATCTTTTTCCTCATAGGCTTATGTTTAAAGAAGCATTTGAATGCATGAGAAAACTGAGAATTAATCTCAATCTGATTTATGATCATAATCCTAAGGTAACTTTCTAATCTGACTTTTACATTAGCTTACCTTATACTTGAGTTAACATGATCTGAACTAAAATGTTTTTTCCCTTTTTTTGATAGGTGTTTCTTGAAAATGTGGAAACTTTCATTAGACAGATAGAGTCTGTAAATTATATTAATTTGTTTTTCACAGAATTGAAGTAAGTATTTTGAATAATTTGTGAACACATTTCCATAATTTTCTCTCTTGTTAAGGAAATCAAACATAAATAGCTGGAGAAGAAAAATTACATACTGTTCATTTTTTTAAAAATTACTATATTTCTTAGATGCCCCAAGGTTCTTTTCTTTTTTTCTTTCTTTCTTTCTTTTTTTTTTTTTCTGTCGAGACAGAGCCTCAGGCTATTGCCCTGGGTAGAGTGCTGTGGTGTCACAGCTCACAGCAACCTCCAACTCCTGGGCTTAAGTGATTCTCTTGTCTCAGCCTCCCAAGTAGCTGGGACTACAGGTGCCCACCACAACGCCTGGCTATGTTTTGGTTGTAGTCGTTATTGTTTGGCAGGCCAGGGCCAGATTCGAACCTGGTAGCTCTGGTGTATATGGCTGGCGCCTTAGCCGCTTGAGCTACAGGTGCTGAGCCCCAAAGGTTCTTTTCTCTCTTCTTCTTTTAAAAACAACCTATATAAAACTATGACTTTAAAATATGTCATTCAGAATTATTATTGATTTCATTGTTAGGTATACATATAAAACAATAGTAGAACCTTTGTGAGTTGACCACTAAAGGGACTGGAGCGGACTGGTCCACACACAGAGGTAGTCAACATAAGGAGTTAGGCTACTATACTGATATGTACATGTGGTGCTTGTCGGTCTATGACAATTAGGTTAACTTAAGGAGGTGGTCAGTATAGGGAAGTGGTCAACTATAGAGGTTCTACTGTATTTGTTTTTGGAGGGGGAGATTAAAATCAAATGGTATCGGCTTGGCGCCTGTGGCTAAACAGGCTAAGGCGCCAGCCACGTACACCTGAGCTGGTGGGTTCAAATCCAGCCCGGGCCCGCCAAACAACAATGATGGCTGCAACCAAAAAATGGCCAGGCGTTGTGGCGGGTGCCTGTAGTCCCAGCTACTTGGGAGGTGGAGGCAACAGACTCGCTTGAGCCCAGGAGTTGGAGGTTGCTGTGAGCTGTGATGCCATAGTGCTCTATCCAGGGTGACGCTTGAGGCTTTGTCTCAAAAAAATAAATAAATAAATAAATAAAATAAAATGGTGTCTTTTTCTGAGATGGTTTTTACCCCCAACTTTTTAATGAAACTTATACAGAAAAATTGAGAGAGTTATCCAGTGAGTATTTGGAACCCCTACCCCAGATTCTCCAGTTCATGCCTTTCTGTATTTGGTTTAGCTTTATCTATAATCTGTCCATCCATCATTCATCTTGTTTGTAGACAGATTTAAAAGTAAGTTGTAGGGTTCAGTGTCTTTACTTTCTTTTAGTAATTCACTGTGTGCAGCATTAAGTAGAGTGCATTCTTTGTGTATGGATGGTTTTGTTGGTTTTTTAAGGTCAAATTTATTTACAGCGAAATGCACAAATCCTAAGTTTGCCATTCAGTGAGTTTTGGCAGATGTACAGTTCATGTAACCTGAACCCCGGTCGAGTTAAATAGAGCATTTCCTTCTCAGAAAGTTGCCTCATACTCCTCAGTTAGCCTCTGTCCGACTCAGCCCTTGCCCCAGGCAACTGGGTTTTGAGTTTTGAGTTTTTCGCCATACATCACTTCTGCCTGTTCACAAACTTCTGTAAACGGAAGCATACAGTATTTACTCTTCTATGTAAATAAAGCTGCTTTCATTCAGCATATTCTCTCACGATTCATCCATGGTTTTGCATGAATCACTAGTTCATGATTTTCTTATTGCTCAGTAGTATGGCATTGTGTAAATTAACTACCATTTATTTATTCATTCCCCTATTGCTGGATACCTGGGTTGTACTCTGTTTAGAGATAGTGTGAATAAAACATCTGCCAACATTATTGTACAAATATTTTCTGCCCTCCTCTGTTTCTCAATATTTTTATAATTGAACTGTTTTCCAAAAGTTACTTTTATTTATTTGTTTCATCAACATGCCAATATATGTTAGAAGTTTGATTGCTGGATCTCATGCTCAATTAGTGACATTCTCATTCATGCTCTTACTAGGGAAGAAGATGTCACAAAAACCATGTACCCTCCTCCAGTTACCAGCAGTGTCCAGCTGTCCAGAGAGTCCGATGAGAAAAAACTAGACCTTATCTGCGATGCTATGAGAGCAGCCATGGAGAACATAAATCCTCACAAGTATGTCTGTTGTTGGTGGTCGGCATCTCTTGAATAACAGAAGTGTGTAGTTGTCCTTGTCCAGTTTATTTACCCTTCTCGTTCAGGGTTTCTTCACTTGTTACCTCAGGTACTGCCTATCAATACTCACATCTCACATCAAGAAAACAACCCCAGAGCTGGAAATAGTGCTGCAGAAGGTACATGAGCTTCAAGGTAGGTAACTGTTCACAGAGAAAGTGCTTAACGTAGCCTTGAATGTTGCTGGTCTTCTGCAGGTGACCATTGCCATATTGTTGCATGTCATAGATATAACTTGTGGCCCCGTGGTCACCATTGAAGACCTCTGTCAGTTTTTGTCCATGTTGCCCTAGAAAGCATGTTTAAAGGAGTCAGAAGTGTATATTCATCTGGTGTTCAGTTCTGTCAGAAAAATCCATTACTTTGTCTTTTGTTATGTTTCTGAGTCTCTGGATTTTTTTCCCCTAATGCTTTTGTTGTGTTTTCTTTTCTAAACACCGACAGGAAATACTCCCTCTGTTCCTGATTCTGTGAGTGCGGAAGAGGCCTTGAAATATTTGCTGCTGCTGGTAGATGTTAATGAATTATATGATCATTCTCTGGGGACCTATGACTTTGATTTGGTGGTCATGGTGGCTGAAAAGTCACAGAAGGTGTGTGGAGTTATTAATTGTATATCATTTGGGTTCTTTAAATAACCGTGGTAGTATGAAACCCTGCTCTTGATAATGCAGTAGTAAATTCGCTGATGTTACCCTGTGAATATAGGACTGATGACAATTCTGAGAGTCTCCAGGGTGCGTGCTCCTGAGTCACATTTTCTATCATAGTTCTTTGATTATCAAAGGGGTTTTTTCCCCCCAGCAAAAAGAGTATATTGTATTTAAAGTAAATTGTAAATAAGCATAGACTTTTTGAGAGAGATTGGAAGAGGGTCCCCCTTGCAAGTGAGAGGAGACCTATTCAAGGCTTTAATTGCTAGATTGAGGGAGTAAAGTTACGTGGTTATTTAAATACCGTAGGCTTACATGTGAACTAATCCTTCTTTATGAAGGCAGTATAACAAGTGTTCACAGTGTGCTCCAGTTCTTTATCACATAGCTCTTCTTTTTTTTGAGACAGAGTCTCACTATGTTACCCTCAGTAGAGAGCCGTGGCGTCACAGGTCAAGCAACCTCACTCTTGGTCTTAAGAGATTCTCTTACCTAAGCCTCCCAAGTAGCTGGGATGACAGGTGCCCGCCACAACGCCCAGCTGTTTTTTGTTGTAGTTGTCATTGTCATTTAGCAGACCTGGGCCAGGTTTGAACCCACCAGCCCCAGGGTTTGTGACTGGCACGCTAGCCACTGAGCTACAGACACCAAGCCCCACACATAGCTCTTTTTCTCTGTGAAGGCCACATGGAACATAGAAAGGCCCAGTTCTTTTACTGCCATCAGAAAGTTTGAGCATACTGGTCTTTTTTTTTTTTTTTTTTTTTTTTTGAGACAGAGCCTCAAGCTGTCACCCTGGATAGAGTGCTGTGGCATCACAGCTCACAGCAACCTCCAATTCCAGGGCTCAAGCGAGTCTCTTGCCTCCGCCTCCCAAGTAGCTGGGACTACAGGCACCCGCCACAACGCCCAGCTTTGTTTTTTGTTTTTTTTTTCCGGTTACAGCTGTCATTGTTGTTTGGCAGGCCCAGGCTGGATTCGAACCCGCCAGCTCAGGTGTACGTGGCTGGCGCCTTAGCCTGCTGAGCCACAGGCGCCGAGCCACTGGTCGGTTTTTTATCTGGTTTTCTGCAACCTCCAGTCCTTTCCCTGTCACTCTTTTGCTGTTGCCAAAGTGAACTTTCCAAAAAGGGAAATCTGATCCTTCATTTCTCTGCTTAACAATCCTTCATGAGCTCCCCATTGCCCCATGATAAAGTTCAGAAGCCATAAAATGACTTACAAGCCCTTCTTTGATCTAGTCTTTGTGTGTCTTTCTGTTCTCATCTCTTGGTGTTGTCTTTTTTTTCTCTGCCCATTGAAGAAAGATAGCGCTTTTGTCCCCCTCCCTCACCACTTCTACCCTCACCATTCTCTTGGCTAACTTGTACTCATCTAGGTCAAAGGATGCTATTGTGGCATTTTTCCCAATAAGTCATTCTTGCCTCCCTCCAGGGATGGGATGAGATGGGCCTCCTGTGTGCTTCTGTTGTGCCCAGGGCCTAGCCCTGTGTGCTGTAGTCAGTTTCCTTCTAGAGTGCAGGCTTCCTCAGGTTAAGCGTTATGTTGCATTCTTTGTTCTTATCAGATTCTTTCTAAATATTGTTGATTGAAGATGTTGGTTCAGGGTCATCCTCAACATCATATGCCTGAGTATTTAATTATTTTTTTTCCTATATTATTCTTACATGTATTCATGCTGTTTGCTTGTGGAATTGCCTTAAAAACAGGAAGCACCCCTTCTTTAGGAAGAAGAAATTATTTTCTTACAGATGCACAGTGCTAAGGATAGTAGTGACAGTAAATACTAGATTGGCTGGGTCTCAGAGTTTTGTGTCCAACTCAGCATAATATTTTTGGTTTAATATGTGGTCTTTGCAAATGGAGGGCATGGAATATCATGAAAACAGCACCAAAAGTAGTGTCTTGCACGTTCAGGAGAAACTTAAAAAGTATTTGTTGAATATCTTCTGGATTGGAACCTTGTTTTCCTTATTTGGTTGTGAAATAAGTGATACTGTGAGACTAAGATACAGATTAGTAATTATCATTTCAAACGTAAACTAATAATATATGTGTAAGTATTTTTGCAAAATGTTTGATGAACAGTTGACCCTTGAAAAACACAGTTTTGAACTTTGAGGGTCCACCTATATACAGATATTTTTAGGTAGTCAGCCCCACTCCATATCCTCAGGTTCTATACCTGCAACTAAATGTGGATCAGAAGTACAGCATTTGGGTAGAGTGCAGTTACTCACGCCTGTAAGCTTAGCACTTTGAGAGGTTGAGGCAGGAGGATTGATTGAAGCCTGGAGATCAAGATGAGCTTGAGCAAGAGGTAGACTCTGTCTCTACAAAAATAAAAAAATTAGCCGACCATTATAGCACATGTCTGTAGTCTCAAGATACTTGCAGCTGAAGCAGGAGTATGACTTGAACTCAGGAGTTTGAGCTATGATGACACTACTGCACTCTAGTATTTACAGAATGGGAACCCAGGGACATGGAGGACTAACTTTTTGCATAAGATGGTTCTATAGAGCTGACTGTGGGACTTGACTATGCTCAGATTTTTGCATGGAGGTTGTCTTGGAACCAATCCCATGTGAATACTGAGGGATGCCCGTAGTTGACCTTATATACTATATGACATAATTAATATATAGTACACTTTTAAAAATTATGTGGCTATGGGTTTATTGTTTTTTTTTGGTTGTAGCCATCGTTGTTTGGCAGGCCCAGGCCGGATTCGAACCCACCAGCTCAGGTGTACGTGGCTGGTGCCCTAGCCTGCTGAGCCACAGGCGCTGAGCCGGGTTTATTGTTATAACTGTTACAGATACTTTTATTTTTATATATCACAAGTAATAAAATTCTCTTTAATTTTTTTTAGGATCCCAAAGAATATCTTCCATTTCTTAATGCACTTAAGAAAATGGAAACTAATTATCAGCGGTTTACTATAGACAAATACTTGAAACGTTATGGAAAAGCCATTGGCCACCTCAGCAAATGTGGTAAGTGTGAGGACTAGTATGTTTATTTTGTGTTTCAAATCTTCTTTGGAACTAGGCAAGGTATAAATTAAAATAAAATGTGAGTTTAAACAGAAACTGATTTCCATTTTCACTCCTGAAAACGTAACAGTTATGTATGTTCACCTTATTTTGTCCTGTGTTCTGAAAAGCTGAAGGCAAAGTTTCAAATCACTTTTGGCCAACTGGAGGAGCTTCCTAGCTGAGAACATAGAGCATATCCTTTTGAGGAGTTACGAATGAACACCTCCTAAATTAATTTCAGTGTTGCAAAATTAAAGCTGGTTGACATTTCCCCCTTCTCATGGCATTTGCAAACATGTGAGGGAAACCCCCACTTGTCTGGAGTGAGCATTAAGGCCCATAGCCCAGTGCCTAGAAAGAGAAGGTTTTAACTGGCAGTGATAGAGTGGAACAGGCTCAGGGCCATCTTTCCAGCTTTTCCCCGCCTTGTCCCATGCTGGAGCAGTTGGAATTCCTCACTGAGGACCCACGCGGGGACAAGGAGGAATCTCCTGGGGTATGTGTTAAATTACTGCTCGTCTGGCATCCTTGGAGAATCTGAGTCACCTGGCTGGGATAGGCCTGATGTGTGGGTATGTTTAATAAGCTTCCCACGTGATTCCTTATCTGGGAAATTGGGAAAACAGAGCTGAGTAGCTGGATCTCTTAAGCAGAAAGCTGATGTGAATCAGTGCTTCTCTTACTCACAGTTCAGTGGTGCTCATTAAAAATTCACATTCCTGAATTCTGTTCTCCAGGTATAGTGATTACGTGTGCCTTAAAAAGGTCCCTCATTGAGTTTGTTTAGGGAACATTGGTGTATGTGAAGTTCATTATGCTTCCTAAATCTTAAGTTTGTGTCTGTGTGAATCTTATTGCTGCAGGACCTGAGTACTTCCCAGAATGCTTAAACTTAATAAAAGATAAAAATTTGTATAATGAAGCTCTGAAGTTATATCCACCAAATTCTCAGCAGTATAAGGTATGTGGAATGTGAAATGAGGCTCTCCTGATGTTGCTATGTTCATTTGTTGTAAAGGGGTGAGGATCCTGAGTTTGCCCTTGGTTTCAGGGTTCATCTTAAAAGTAAAGTAGTGTCAGGTGGTGCCTGTGGCTCAAAGGAGTAGGGCACCGGCCCCATATACCGGAGGTGGCAGATTCAAACCCGACCCTGGCCAAAAACTGCAAAAAAAAAAAAATAATAAAGTAGTGTCATCTTAAAGTTTTTATCTTTGAGAATGGACCTGATCTGTTCTGAAGAAACTGCCCAGCAGAATTTGGTGATAGTTCTTGTTTGGTTTTATGTTTTGCATTGCTATATTATTCCCACAGTCCAGAATAATGCATATATAGGTTTTTAGTAGTTGTTTGTTGAGTAAATAAATGGCACAACCCTAGTAAATATTGAATGGAAAAGTGAGTTAACTGATAAATTTTAAGATTTTCCCAAGTAATTCAATCAAGTTTCAAGTGTGATGACTAAGGCTCCTACCATGGAGCTGTGTCACATTTCTTATTAACTCCAGAACTCCTCCTTTCTCAGGATATTGGTGTTGCTTATGGGGAACACCTGATGCAGGAGTGCATGTATGAGCCTGCGGGGCTCATGTTTACCCGATGCGGTGCCCACGAGAAAGCTCTCGCAGCCTTTCTGACTTGTGGCAGCTGGAAGCAAGCCCTCTGCGTGGCAACCCAGCTTAGCTTGACCACAGATCAGCTGGCTGGCCTTGCCAGAACTCTGGCAGGTAAGTGTGGTCAATTTTTGTCTACTTTTACAAAGGTTTTTTGTTTCTTTCTTTGTTTTGTTTGGTAATTCTGCAAATAGGTTGAAGGCAGCATATCTTGATGTAGTCTCATCCTCTCTGATAAAAATTAATTTAGAATAGTTTATTTAGTAGGGTAAAGGTTAAGTTGCTGCAACAAGAGTCCAAAAATGCAGTGGCACAATAAAAAAAGTAGTTTATTTCTCTCTAATGTAGGGACCTATAGGTCCATTATGTAGCTCTGCAACTTTTTAGTCAGACAGTTGTAGCTTTGTTATCTCCAGTTCTGTATTTCAGTCCTCACAAAAGGGGAAAAGCTAGAGTGATAGTCATTTAGAAATGGCCTGGAAGTTAAACTATCACTTCTATTCCATCTTTTTCTGAAATTTATGTTATATTGCCACACCTAATACTGTGTGGCTGGGTGGTTGTGTACCCCATAAGAAGGTAAAGATGAATTTTGGGATGGACCATTTTGCTGTTGAGAGTAAATCATTGGAAATCATAGTAGCAATAGTCAGGAATGAGTTTAAAAAAAGAAAATGAAAAGGCCAAATGAACAGTCTGAAAGCAAAGGAAGTTGCAGGCGTCCTCAAACTTTTTAAACAGGGGGCCAATTCACTGTCCCTCAGACCATTGGAGGGCGGGACTATAGTTTAAAAAAAAGAACTATGAACAAATTCCTGTGCACACTGCACATATCTAATTTTGAAGTAAAAAACAAAATGGGAACAAATAACAATTCACACTGCCACATGTGGCCCGCGGGCTGTAGTTTGAGGACCCCTGGCTAGGGATTGCCTGAACCAGAGGCTGTGGTTGCCTCTCAGTGTGGTTTATGTCTGTTGGGCCAAGAGTGAGGAGTATCTAAAGACATTGTGTGACCTGAGACGTAAGTCAGCTGCCTCCATCTAGTGCTCAACCAAAGAAACAGCATTCTTTTCCTGTTAGGGAAGAAATAGACTAGTGAGAAATCCTTGGTCAGTTTCACTTATGCATACTGTTGGAAGCATTTTTTTCAAGACTAATTTTGAGTATATCTGATTTTCAAATCCTGTGCTATTTTTAGATTCTGCCTGCCACTTAAGGTAAGACTGAGAGATATATATACCCATTCTCCTTACAGAAATTAGAAAGTACATAGTTTGATAGGTAATAAAGATGTTAAAGGAAACACTTTGGCCAAAGAATCTGTTTAATTTTGTTGTCAAATGTTTATTGTTATCTTTGCAGGAAAACTGCTTGAGAAGAGGAAGCATATTGACGCAGCCATAGTTTTGGAACAATATGCCCAGGTAAACTCCGTTCTTCCTTCTAAATCCCCCACCCCCAGTGAATAAGAAAAAATTTCTCAGTTGTACCTTACCGATCATGAAAAGTGAAAATCTAAATCCAGTACATCTCTAAATAATAATTTTTGTGAGGTAGAATACCACAGAGCGTTAATATGTATACAGTCATATAAACTAGTGATTTGTCTTGTTTAAAAGTACCAAATTAAATCTTAATGTTGTTGTGCTTTTTGTTGTTAATTTTGCTAAAGTAGAAACAGTGAGAAGGCACCATTATAAAACAGAGTTAATTGGACGTTATATTCTTCTTTGTCTATAGGAAAGTAGTTACATACCTTAGGCAGTTTCAGGGGTTCCTAGTTTTATAGCAGATTATAAGGATAAATACCCATATGAGCTTTTGATAAAATTATAGGATTCAAGTCTGTAATCTTGGCATTCTGGGAAGCTGAGGCAGGAAGATAGCTTAAGGTCAGGCATTTGAAACCAGCCTGAGCGAGAGTAAGACCCCATCTCTGCTAAAAATAGAAAAATTAGCTGGATGTGATGGTGGGAGGCTGAGGCAAGAGGATCACTTAAGGCCAGCAGTTTGAGGTTGCTATGAGGTATAATGACACCACAGCACTCTAGCCTGGGCAATAGAGCTGAGACTTTGTCTCAAAAAAAAAAGGCTTGGCGCCCGTGACTCAGCAGGCTAAGGCACCAGCCAAGTACACCTGAGCTGGCGGGTTTGAATCCAGCCCAGGCCTGCCAAACAATGATGGCTGCAATCAAAAAAAAAATGGCCAGGCATTGTGGCGGGCGCCTGTAGTCCCAGCTACCTGGGAGGCGGAGGCAGGAGACTCGCTTGAGCCCAGGAATTGGAAGTTGCTGTGAGCTGTGATGCCACAGCACTCTATCCAGGGTGACAGCTTGAGGCTCTGTCTCAAAAAAAAAAAAAA